>JBBJLR010131650.1:0-17454 GCA_037577145.1 Brachypetersius gabonensis | reverse complement strand
CAGTTCCCCAGAGGGTTTATTCTCATCTCTTACGGTTTAGGCCCTGGTCGGACTTTTATGTAGGGAAGAATAAAAAATAAATAAATTTAAAAAAATAATCTGAGCGATTACAATAGGGTTCCTACGGACTTCGTCCTTGGACCCCTAATAACACGCATATTTTAAAGGATCTGGTGCCACTTATGTGATGGGCATGAGGCTCCTTTTTGCCCTGCAAACAATGTTCTTTGAGTGCTTTTTTGGCCACTGACTCACTCCACAGAGTGGCATTTCGTTGTGACACAGCTTACTGAGAACCAGATCAGTGTATTGACAGAAACTGCACACTGTGTTCAAATAGCATTATGAAGCAATGCAAAGTTCTCCACTTGAACAACCTGATATCTACAACACTCCTGCATTCTACAAATCATCCCCAGAAGCACTCTAAAATGGCAGAGAGAGTTCTTTAATATGCTTGGGAAACCAGACTGAGAGTGCAAAAATGAGGCTGATCCATCCATCTTATTGAGTGATGTGCCCATACATATTTTACAGATTACAGTGAGAAGTTGAGTTTGGAGGATTATAAATTTACCTCCATGCAATACCTGAGCCAAGGCATTTGACTGCTTATTACTGACTACTCTTAGCTGACCATGTAGAATCTAATTAAATCTAGGTGTTGTGCCGAAACAATCAGTTAACCATAAAAAAAAAAGAGCAGCATTGATCAAATACTGACACAGGACCTATAGCTGTGAGATTATCCCCACCCTAAGAAACCCAGCGCACTTTGTTTAGGTAAGCAAGCCTAGCGTGTGTAGTACTAGGGATTCAGCTAGACCCTTGGTCATTCTGGCATAAAATGGCAATCTTCCATGCTTATTGTGTATTCTAGTAGTATCATCTAAGGTACAGCTGCATTAGCTTTGGTTAGTAGGACCCAACAGACATAAACATTTTGTGTCCGCTATCCTTGAATTTGAGGGGCTAACAATCTGGCAACTGATCTATGATTTTATACTTGTGTTTTAGATTTAATTTTATATTCTGGTAGTTTTTGTTAAACAGTGCTTTACAAGTTGTAACATTTCTTAAAACCCAAACTATAGTAAACAGCAAAAACTCACAGTCTTAAAACATATGAATATTTTAGTACTGGGGTGGAGCTACCCAGAATTTCTTTGCAGATTTGGTTTGTGTGAATTGCCTTTTTCTTATATTTTACTAGTTACATGGAAAACATTTAGCTTAGATATGTTTTTAGTACTTTAAACATGGTCATAATCATAATAGTGCAAAAATAATTTGTGATCAAATGTACAAGTGTAGCTGGTATTACCATCATATAGCAAAACAGAAGATACTGCTTAAGATGTTCCTAAAAGTAGCACATCCATGACCATGTTTCACCCAACCATCAGGAAATTCTTTGTTCAAAGTCTTTTGACACAGCGACCAAAAAAAAAAAAACTTTGTTGCCATATGTGATACAGATAAAACTGTATCACCAAAGACCAATATATCCATTTGGCTCAAGTAATGATCACATTATGATATTAGAGGGGTGGTTTCTTTCTGTAAACACCCTGTAATCTGACATTTAGAATCACCTGCATCAAGCTTGGTCTCAGTCTGATGGTTTTTCAGAAAAAGCTGGGCATTTTATTTGCATTTGAAAATAATCACCTTTCCACAGAAGAAGCATCCATTAAAAACTAAGGATGCAGTCACAGCAAATTTGTTGTAATGTGTAATGTGTCTGCTGCCTTTTATTATCTCCTCGACGGCCTGTGAAAAACAAAAACAAACAAAACAAAAACATGGAAATTGACACTATTTTGTTTGTTGGTTGGCACTGCAAACAGTAGATTAACCAGAATCTCTCCAGTTGGAGACCCATCATGTATGCTTTCATTTTGATCACTGCACTGCTTTGACTGCAGTTTATACAGCATGTCACTTTAGAGCTCTGTTGAATCTTGTGAAAGAATGGATTAAAGACAGATAAAGGATGGCAGGGAAGAGTTGAAAATGCTTGAGCTTTTGTTGGTTTGTAAAATAGAGCTGTTTGGCTGCAAAAGTGCAAATGGCTAGAGGGTATGTGAGGGTTTGATTCTGCCTAATGAGCTGAAGCTTCACAAAGCAAAGCTCCCAGCTCTCTCCTGGACACACTTCACGAGAATGTTCTCTTTATTTATAGCACTTTAGTGGACGCTGGTTCAATGGCCACCACATTCGAAAGGGGTGGCAGGAAGCCAACAATTAAAAGGCTCTTCAGGAAGAATCAAAGACATTGATTTTCTAAAACTTTAAATTTGATATCAGCATGATTTTTTATTATCGCCATAAGCCAAGGTCTACTGAGGCTTTGCTTGCACTTAAACCACAGCTTTCATATAACTATATAAGCCAATTAATTAAGAGATATTAACTTCAAGCAATTAAGTGTAGTTCTAAAAGTAGCATCATTAAATCTTACAAAATGTACCAAGATTTGTACAAATACCCCCTCATTCAACTTCAGTTATGCCAAATCTACTTATCCTTTGAGTGTGAGCCACTCAAAAATTCACAATACCTTTCAGCAGTTTCATCCAAGCTCCTCTCACACCTTTTTTCGAGAACTGGGTCAGGCAGCCACTAGGACTCGCGTCAGACAGGCATCATTCCAAAGAAAATTATTGTCAACCTGCTCAAGCATCTGCAATATACAAACATGTGGTATGCTCACTGTGTCTGGCAAAAATGTTCCAATATTTGCTTATATGCTTCATTCTGAAAGATGTGGGGAGAGCGTTGGACATAAAGTTCATATAAATGCCTATAGCTTACTATTAATGTTATAGCTGAGAACACAAAGATACAAATATATATGTGTTCCGTAGTTCAGTAGAACTCCCATTTATGCTTGGGTCAGTGTCTGTATCAGATTTGTTGGCCATAGTCCTGTAGACTAAATCTTAAGGTATGGCAGAACTACTTTGATTTCTTTCTAATCAGTGTAATGCTCGTCATTGTAGTGTCAGTAACTTAGGGAGTGCAATTATAAGCACTATTTTGTCCGCACTAACAATTTTATTTCTATAAAACACAAAGCTGCTGTCTTTTATTGTTTGTTCCAGTCGGTTTTTCACAAGGCGCGAGTTACACAAGGCCTTACCGACGTCAATCATTACAGCTGTATCTACAACGTCCAAAGGGTATATTTTTCGTTTGTTTGTTTCTGTTGCGTTCATCCATGTTGTGAAGGTGTACATAGAAATATTTATTTAAATGTGTATGGCACAGAAATTTATATTTATCACGTTATTTAAAGAAGTGTGAGTTCAGGCACATAGGCACACAAGTGTCAGAACTCATAATATAATGAACTGAGGTCCAAAGTGTGTGGATTCAGTTAGAACAAACAGATGAAATGTGTTATTTGTTTTGATTCTGTGGTTCTGTAGAAAAAAATCACTTTCATTTTGCCCTCTACAGTGCTTAAGGAACATTTGGTTCATTACATTTTGTTTACCTTTTCCAACTGTCTTATAGTTTTGATGTTTGACAGGATTGAGGACCTCTATATAGTTTGTACAAAATACAAATCTTTGAAGGCCTCAAGATGATGTAGTGCTTATTGAGTCGTGCATTAAATTTTTTTGTTTTCTATATCTCCTTTAATGTGTTTGTTGTATTTGTTGAAATTGTTCTTCATTGTTATAGACCTTCAAGTCACCATGTCATGGATATTGGGAAAACTTTTAACTTGACTTTCTGCTGTCACTCATCATTGTGAGCAGCTAAGTAGCAATTAAGGAAGATATCTAATTAGTAAATTTGGGCACTGAAGGATTACACTTTAATAGCCGCATACAATGAATAAAAAGACTCTCAAAACAATTTCTCGGGCTCCTCAAGCACAGATCCATTCCTTCAACACCCTAGCCTAAATCACTTAACAATTCTAATACAGTTGTAAAATTATAAAAACACAACTAAGCCACAAAAAAAGAAAAAGTATTCTTCCACAACGCGCAACCAAGCTAGTTCGTCCACGTAGTCTGCAAGTATGACGCTAATGGTGTAAGTCAAGTAGGAATGGGAGTGGGAGTGAGCGTCAAAACTTTCTAAACTCCTAATGTCGTATATTGACTGTTGTAACCCGAGGACCCAAGTAATATGGCAATTAATCGTCAGCTAAAACTGAATGTTGAGTACACACATTTTTGCATTGCTGATTTAAATATTTAGAGGAGTGGTTCAACCATTATGTAAAAAGATGTGCTTAAAATAAAAGCTTTATGTTTCAGAATGTATTGGGGAACAAGTGGAATGACAAACACAGAGAGTGTAAATTACAGCCAAATAGTTAAAAGGAAAACCTACAAATCTCTTATTTAAGAGAAAGCATCACAGCAAACATGGATGTCTCTTTGTGAGACAGCAGTATTAGCTTAGCTGTGTAGTCAAATGATAAAAAAAAATACAAAAAGAACATAATATGCTGAACCTCAGAGCTCAGCACTTGCTTACATACAATTCTTCTTTAAGCTTTATACGTATTGTTTTAAGGTCTGCCAAAGCATCTTTAGAAATGTACTTTATACTGTTTATAATCGCTTGGCTTGAAAATAAAAAATGTTTTTAATGAAAAAAAGAAACACTGAAGAATAAAGTTATAAACACACAATAGCTGTGTACGAAAAGTGCACTCGTTCACTATGTAGGGCACTATGTAGCAAGTCAGCCATTTTGTAGTGGTGTCCGAAATTTCAACCGTCAATTTCACGCACTAGTTAGTGCTCTACGAAATCGCCACGTGACATGCGAAAATCTAGTGTTCAGACACTCTACACTACATGAATACACATATACCATCATGCACTGCAGGTTTCTTTTATCGTGCCCGCATATAAGTTTTGACTACTCGCCATTTTGCTGAAATGTGCTCTGGCGCCTTCGTCGTCTTCAGTTCCAGGATTGGTCGTCACCTTACCTGCAGCTTTGTGATTGGCTAGAAAAGTAATTAATCTGATTGGTGGATATGCGAGCAAATATTTTTCTGCCAAGGCGCTAGACAGGTTAGTACCAAAATGATTTGTGCGCGCAATCATTGAATTCACACTAGCAGGTCGGTATTTGCAAGAGCGCTTGGATTCCTGAATGCAGTTTCAAGATTTGCACAACAGGCTTTGCATTTGTGTCTTTGTAAAAAAAAATTCATTACAAATACAGATCATTTGACACATATTTCTGGTCAGTATTTTGCAAATTGCAAATTGTATTCAGTGCGAGCAAACATCTTTTGAAAAGTACACATATAAGTATATATGGCACTACTCTGGCTCCATACTCTCTCTTCGCGGAAGACAGTAGTACTCAGGGCTGGACTGGGACAAATAATCTGCCCATGTTTATGCGACAGAGATAAATTACCAAGATCCGGCGCACCATTTAAGCAACAGTTAGCAAAAACTTAACATCCTGAGTGTCTAGAATTAACTAAACGTCACCTCCCCTTGCAAATAGTCAAAACGTTATTGAGTGTAACATTTACTCTGACTTTTCTTTTCCTCCTCCTGTGCATGTAAGAATTTTGAACAAATGAAGTGCTTTAGATAATTGCGATCAATTAACACACTGATTTTGACAGAGATTTACTTTAATTGCAGGCAAGCTTTTAAGTCCTTTTACGATTCTTTGACTCCACACTAGTCAATGTGCAGTCAATGACTGCAGATATCTTTTCATCTGCCTGTTTACACAGCTTCTGTCATCACCTTCCTGTCGTGTGCTGGCAGCTAATGTAGGCTGTTAAACATATTAATGGGTTCGTTTCATGAACATCACATGGTAGGACATAAAAAGCTGAGCAGCAACTGCACTGCCAGGAATCGCTTCAGTAAATCTGATGCAAAACGCATCAGGTGAAAGACCCTTGTTGACTATCCCTTGGATACCAGCTGTAACAAAAGCACATATTTCCTATAGGTGGCATTTAAAAGAGCAAATAAAAGTGCAGATTCTGGACATTTCACCTACATTTTAATCCAAACCATATTTGCTATTAGTAGAACAGAACATTTTGTTCTGTGGTTTAATGAAAAGAGTTTATTATGCATGCAGTCTTGTTTTCTGGCAAGAAAAAAATCCTTTATATTTCTAAAACATTGATGCCTTTGTTTGATACTGAAAGAAAAAGAAATTCAGTAGTACATGCTTGAACTTCTCAATACAAACTATAAATGGAATTCATTGTGCTGCTTTGAAATTTCTAAAGAGAACACAATACCTTTTTCTTTTCTGATACTGATACCAATAGTGAATCCTTAATATACTAATCCAATGCTTTATTCTTTAAAAATACTAAGCTTAAAGGTCCTTTAAGATGAAAACATAAAAACAGGCAGTGTTCAAACTACTAAAACAATCTAATACCCACAGAAATATATATGTGTGTGTAATATCAGGCTAGATTAGTTACAGGATTCAACTGGATATACAATCCAGAATTTTCTGCTGATGTCCACCTAACTCCTGATACTAGTGGTGTGAGGATACACTTCAATTCATTGTTTAAGAAAAGGTAAGCAAAAAAAAGCTGGATCAATTCCTACTAATGACAGCAGTGCTGGGAGCCAGGAGTGTGGGATATGAGATGAATGTGCTGCTGTGGTTTGCTGATTGATGACAGTTTGTAACATTGAAGCATTAGATTTAACAAATGGCATTAGATTATAGCTCTATGCATTTCCTTGTGAACATGAGATGTGTGATTGTGTGGTTGCAATAAAATCAGTTTTTGGAGACACCAAACATTGTTTTTTGGGGGGCAAAAATACATTTGTGATTAAAAATTTAAATATATACTCACCACATAGATTTGAATTGGGGCTCTTCTGATTCTTTTCAGCCCGATACGCTACCACTGCACTGCTGAGCGCGGGATCTCACTGGCTCATACCAAGCCATTTAGTCACGTTCATGGGCTTCCACATATTCCCCATACACTACACATGCGATTTGACCACAAACATATTTTTTTAAAACGATCAATACTCAGCCCCTGATGATCTGAATACACATGCACAGCGTCGGACAGGAGTGGACATTGGGAACATTGGAAGCATGCCAGTATTTCAAAAATTGTCGTCAGAGAAAAGTTCAAGCTACAAAAAAAGAAATACAAAAAAAACCGTAAGAATTACAGTAGCTCTTTACACTAAACCTCCGTTTTCCACAATGCAAATTGTTACATTCCTACCTAGTAACAGATTGGTGCAATCTTTAGTAATTCCTTGTTATTATGGAATTACATTTTAATGGCCTAAAATGTAATGACTACCTGTAGGCTTCCAGGGGTTAACATGAAAATTGACCATAGATAGAAAGAGCAAACTAAGCAAAGAACGAAGAGGCCTGGAATGTCTTGAAAACAGAAATATTTTGGGGCCCTGTGGGGTATTTTGTATCTGGAAGTTTGTTTTACATTAGTATCACAGTTTTAAACTCCAGCATCTGGTACTTCTTTTCTTTTGTATTCCAGTAACGGCACGACTATGTAAACTTTGTGGGAGCATAATTGTTTCTTTTGGTATTTGGTCCTTGAAAAACCTGCAGGAAAATCTGTGAACACTGATCATTTACTGTTCACACGTCTCACCATTTCCACCCACAAACACAGCCTCCTGAATTCTGTGATTTTTGTTTTATAAGGGGTGGAAAATGTGACAATAATGTAATATGTACAGCTGTTAATGCTAGGCTGACAACAGTTCAGGGCACTCAAAAAATAAATAGACAGCCAAAAGAGTACAGAGTCAAGTGCATTTAATCCACAAAATAACAACATTCACTCAAATCTGAAACACTGATTTTAACTACATTTATTTTGACAACAAAAAACTTCATTAGCTGACTTTAAAGGACAAAGGTTATGTTAATTTTTGTTTCTTATGTATACATTAGCCAAAGGGCAAACTTAACATTAACATGTCAGGGTTGCTTGAAAAAGGGTAATAGCCAAACACAGATATAACCATGACGTAATTAAACAATTTGCTTTTGGAACGTGAGACTAAATCAGAATGCAACCTTCTGACATTCAGCTAATATGGACCTGCATTAAAAACCTCCCAGAGGCAGCCTTCCTGCATGTGCCAAGCACAAGAGCCAGGAGCTATTTATCCGCTTTTTTTTTTTTTAATGACTCAGAAACCAAGGTTCTCATTTAATCCCCTGTTTCTCTGTCCTCACAGACCTTAACACAACTTTTGCTGAAGTTTGCATCTCTATAGGTTCTCGTGGCTCTGAAATACTCTGAAACACTGCTGGGCTAAATATACTCAGATGCTTTTAAATGTGTCCTCAGATGTGCATGATGTAACCTATTCTGATATGTTATGATCTTAATTTTAATTGATTTTGCCAAAAGTTGAGTTTTATTTAATCTCTCTTTTATATATATATCATACTCAAATATTCTGGACTTTCCTGAAATTACACTGAACACCTGTATCTCCATTCCACTGACGTAAGAACCATAACATTTTATGTATTTGGATCGATGTTTTCACCCAAGATGTTTATCACAGCTAAGATGAACCTGCCATGTTTCAATTACAAAATGGCAAATTAAGGACTCCTTTTGAGATTTCTTTTTTGTATCTGACTATATGAAAGCTCATAAACAATGGAGATCAGTAGTCAGAGACAAAACTGAACAATGAAGTTCCAGTGAAAAGCATTTGTATGTTCCAAATTGTAAAAGTTTCAAGGCAACACTGCTCAATAATCTTAAGGGAGGGAAAGCAGGGTCTGAGTGGTTTAGTGGTGTTAAGGGAAAATTACTGACACACTTCAAGAGACACACACAAACCACAAAGCACTTAGGGTATTACTTTTGGCACTGAAGAGGCCCTTAACATTTTTTTTCAGTCTGGTATAATATTTTTCTTGTGGCTTTGTAGTGCAATAAGTCACTGCTGTACCTTTCCAAGACGACCTGGAGTGGCCATATAAGAAGTATTTACAATCACAGAGACCAACACTGTTGACCTTGGATCAAACAAGTGCACATACACACACACAGCAGGAAAAGTATTACTTGCACTCATTTTTTTTTTCTCAGGCAAGTTTCTTTTCCATGCAGCGGTTATTCACTCAACTCACTATTCTAAATAAAAAGGCATCTATCTCTGGATGTCAATGCTAAGTGGTGAATTACATAAAAGTCCTCAAGAGAAAACAAGGTCAGAAAGCAGTGGGCTTTGAATTTGCTTTAGCTGAACAGGTGAAGCTTCTGTAAACATATTGGTCAGTGAGTGTATAATGGAAAACAACTTTTCAATAAAATAACTGCCCAGGTGTCAGTAGGTTGTGCAACATATTCCTATTTTGTTGACAGCCTTTGACTTCAAGGACTGTGTGCCATACACTAAATGGGAACACTTAGAAACGTCTGAAATTATTCAGCTTCATCCTGTCCAACAGTTTCTGGCTTTATTCTTAGTTTTATCACCTCAGCTGACTGAGAAGCAGACCCAGAACTGCCATGCTCACATTAGAAGAAAAAACACTGCTGCATATTAACTTAAGAGTTCCTAGTCATGGCTCAGTACACTGGGGAGACCAAGGAAATATTTTTGAATCCGATCCTTTTGAATTTTGTTAACTTTTACTTTTAGTTTTAAAACAAGACTGTACACAAATGAGACCACACTTTCATTTATTTCATTTCTTGTCAAACCAGCCATTCAGTACAATTTACTAATTTTTAAGCATCAGGGGAAAAGAAGCAAAAATATATTTAACAGAAAACAACACAAAAGTCTCAAAAACTAAGCCAGACCACATAAGATAGGCATCCTTTCCCATGTGCATCAAGGAGCACTGAGCACGATCATAAAGATCATACAGACCTTTTACGCACAGATCTGTGCGCACGCTTGATAAATGAGGCCCCTGGAATGTAAATCTTGAAAACGGAAATATTTCGGACCCTGTGGGGTATTTTGCATCTGGAACTATGCTTTACATTAGTATTACTGTTTCAAGCCCAGCACGTTCAGAAATTTCTCACTGTTAAACAGCATAGCACGGTCTCAAAGGAGCCTTCTATCCTTCTTTGATCATGTAAACACCAGGATAATTTCAGAAAGCTGAATATGACAAAAGTTGGATTCAAGCCCAAATTCAAAACATACTGCTTGTCTTTCATTGTGAAGCAGAGCTTCCCATTTAGATCTCTGTTCATCTACATGAATGAGTGGTCCACTGTGCCCACACAAATTCACTTAGATTATTACAAGAGTAAAAAATGCTTTATGAAATGCATTCATTTGGTTTAATATCAGCTCTCACCTTCATTAAAAACCAAAGAACAAAACAGATAAAAATACATTATTGAGATTGAATTGTACTCACGACAATGGTGGTCTCTTTAACTGAAAAGAACAGGAAAGTGAGAATACATTTACATGAAATACATAAAAACAAGCATACGCTACTTTCTGGCTGTTTGAAAAAGCAATTTGCCATTGTCACGCCAATCAACAACGTCCAGGATTCTCTCCCTTCTCCCATTAAGTGATGGACCAGCTAGTGGAATCAATACAGATCCTATAATATGTGTTTCTGCAATTGTGGTTACCATTGTTTTGTAGGCAGTGTACAAAAGGTTTGAAACTTTTTGAAAATACAAGAGGACAGTTCACAGTACACAGTTCGTTTTCCTGATACATTTCTCTATACAATAAAAACTGATTATGCATGTTGTATGAAAGGTTTGATATATAACAGTTTTATGTTTGTGTGTTTATGTATATTTATATGTATGTCTTTATATAAAACTGATTTGTTTCAGTCTGAGTCTTCTTGCACAAGGCTCTAATCTTATGAACTCATTTAGAATGCAGTTCAGATCTAACACAGAATAAAAAAAGATTTTAAAAAGTAGACTGTCATTTCAATTGAAAGTAAATGAAAAGAACACTGACAAGGCATGTAATTAATGGAGAAGTACAGATTAAATGGCATAAATAACCACATTTTTCGTTCAAACTTAAAGGATTAAAGCTGTGAGATAAGTGAAACCTGAACAATTCAATTTGTTCATACAACATTTTAACAGCAAAAATGAGCAAAAGAAATGAGTGGTATGTGACTGAAATGTCTACGGTTGGCTAAAGGCCAGGTTACATTGGCATGCCAATATGTGAAGAGTTATAGCTAGAATTGTGACCAGACAGTTTGTTTCACACACTACCCATGGAGATCCAGCAATGACTGCAAGTTTACCAGCTATTCAAGGCCTTTAAACATGCTTCAGAGCAACTCAAATTACAAGGCATGTTACACATAAATCAGCTTAACAGAGCAAGTTAATGAAGACTTAAGGAGATTCCAGGAGACATGTGTGACTTATTTTTCCATTTTAACATCACAGGTTGGTATTTAAGGGACCATTAGTCTCAGCATGGCAGAATCATGACTTTGCACTAAGGCCTTGTCCTTGTTAGAGAACTTCCTGTGAACTTCCTGAGATGAATACATTCTATGTATCACTTTGACTTGTTCCTTTTTCCCCCTTACCCCAAATGACTGTTATTGACATATTCATTGATGTCTGTCATATAAATAATTGAGATTTATTTCTCTTCACACTACAATGCGCTAAAATTATTCACTGCACTGTTTTGGATGTGCACAGACAAATATTACTTCATGCAAAGGTAATCAAGCAAAGTTTATATGTTTCTCTTCAGAATATTACATTATTTTTGTGCTAAATATGTCATATGTGCCTTTCCATTTTATATTTTCCTATATTTGCCTTTTATTGCCCAAAACACGAAATTCATATTCTGCTCATTGTGACATATTTGTGAAATCTAATGACAAACAATATTGTGATTGTAATATTGTAAGTACAGGAACTAGGTTGCAGTACTATACTCCCGTTTTTCCTGCACTCTTTCTTTAGTACTCTCCTATCCACACCTGTGTAGTCTCGTGTAGTTTCTGTTCTTTGTGTTCCACCATGGTCTTGGAGGAATGTTGTTTCTTTTCATTGCGTACTGTGTGTATGGTTTTGCTCTGGATTTACAAGGTAAATGTACAATCACAAGAAGCAGAAGATTCTGACCTGCTCCATGATCTATGAAAGTGAACAAAAGCACATATAATTCAGACTTCAGGCTGCTGGAGCTATGCAATGTACTTTTGCCTGCTTTCATGGATAGCAGTGTGTCACACAAATATTCCAAAATTATCCCATTCTGCTATTCAGTTTAAATTAAAAGAGGTTAAGGAAATAAACACTATGCTAACAGTTATCTGCTATACGCTGCACTTTGAGGCATGAGGTTCTTCAGAGCTTAAACGAACATCGTCTTTGCTGAGGGTCACCTTTACTTCTGCTATTTTAGGTTTAGGTCCCCGACCTGAACTCCAACTGGTATAATATTAATAGCTACTTTCTAGACTGCACCTATATTTAGTCCTGCCCTGACATGCTCAGCAAACAACAAAGGCAAGAAGAGGTGGGTCAAGGCTGGTGGGTAACAAACCATGTCCCGTGGAAATTCAAACCTTTTACTGTCTGCAGCTATTTAACGAAGACTGAGGAAATGTTCCAACAACTAAACTGACCTCCCACTGCTGCCCCGCAGGGAATGCTCTGTGAAGCAACAAATGCCAACCACTACTGATCTTGTTCCTCATCTGTCCAGCTGGCTCTCTGGGGTGCACTGCAAACCCTTATTGGCCCCTCTTGGCTAATAAGCTACCTTCTGTGTGTGCAGTTTAGAGTATATAAGACCTATATTAGCTATAATAACAGTAAACGGTCTGTTTCAGTTATAATAATAGCAAAGTAACATTCAGGTTTCAATGTGCTTTTTGTTAACAAAGACATATTGAGACAGGATAATAGCAGCTCTGGAGGAAAAAGATGACTGGTATGGTATTAAACCTGGTCAGTGACAAAGCATTTTTATATTGTACACCATGTCAAGGGGTGCATGTCAATTACCCATTAAATGAGAGATCACTGAAGGAACATAGCACATACCTAAAATACTGCTTACCTATACCTAAATACCTAAAATAATAGCGTTCCTCTATATTATTTACCTAATTTTTGAGACATACACGTGAGTATGTTCATAAGAACATCCATGTGATCCGTCATGCATTCATGCAGTCCACATCTACCACTATCCAAAATTCCAATGTTTCCATAATATTACAGCAGAGCTGTACTACCATCCTTGAGTGAACTCAGCCTTTAACATTGCAAGAATCAGTTCCATCTGTCTCTACTCAGAGCAACATGATGATAAGCCTAAGAGTAACAGTTCAGGTCCTGCCTAGAAACCCCTTCTTATCAGACCAACAACACATTCATTCATTTAGGACTTCAGAAGGACATCTTCAAATAACTCAAAAATTAGAAAACAATAAAAGTACCAGTATATTTTTTAGGTTTATGCTCAAATACCATTCAGTTGTTTTCAAAACAATTCAATACTGATCTTGGGATGATCCATTTAACTGTCAACATACTTCCTATAAGTGTACTGTCTATCTGTTTTGTGTGACAAGGTGGAAGTGTTATTAGAAAGAAAGAGAAAGAAAACAACAAAAAAGGCAAATAAGCTGTTACTTTATGTCTAAATAATATTTTATCTTGTCTTAAAATGACATTTATTGAGAAAAAGATAAACCTTTGAACAAGGCTATTTTTAAACAAATATTTTATATTTAAAAATTATTTTGAAACACTCCATGACCAGTAGCTCATGGAGTAGTCCTCCTGATCCTCATGTGGCTGCTTGAAAGAACACCAAGAGTGTGAAAATCTGAAAAGGGGGTGCGCTAGTGAATCCATTTTGACGTCATTATCGTTCTAAAATACGGAAAACAGTATAACCAAGCAAGGAATAAAGAAAATAATTATATGAACAGGTATCTTCAATCTACACAAGCTAGCATAAGAAGTCTCTAACTTTAAAATCTTCATGAGGGAACATGCTACATGAAAGCAGTAAATAAATAAAATACACACTATACCCAAATGGATTGCCCACAATGCTTGCCACCACCACAGGTTAGGAATAGCTAATTCAAAAAGTTCAGGTTATTTTTCAAAAGTTCTGATATACAGAACATCCCTGATGAGAAGCACATTGCTACACAGCAAGCCAAGAAAAACAGACATCCCGTCTGTTCTCATTCATCTTCACAGACTGCAGAAAGGAATTACAGTAAGCAGCATATGACTGAGACTTGTCTGATCTAAGGTTAAGGCCTGGCTAATCTTTGATACTGACATAACAAGCGCTCATGCTAGCTTCAGTGTCAAAAAACATCACACGCCCTAAAAACGGTCTGCAAGATGTTATTTTTAAAAGAACACACCTGGGTTTGTCCCTGAGGACCACTGGGAGTATACTAAAGGCATATTCAATTCACCATGAATTGTGCAACATACCCATAAGATCTCGATCTGAAGTGTGACTCTCTAAACTGAAGTCTGTCTGAATTGGTCATTGGCCTGACCAATAAAAGTCCCATTCTGCAGAGAAACTTATTCTCTTGGTTTTCTCCCCAAATGGAAATTTGATGTACTATGTAAAAATGCTAAAGGTCACATCGTAGGCAACCAATCTCCCTGAAATGTAAACAAGGTTAAAATTTCACAACACACATTTCACTCCCATGTCCATAGTCAATTAGTGGAAAATAAACTGCAAAAAGTCTGTTTTCAATTCATTGTTTTTGTGATGTCACTTCAAGATCTGTCCTGGCCAGACTTGACCAGCACTGCTTAATATAAAACACATACCATTCATGTGCAACAGTGGGGTTGAGAACTAAAAATAGGTTCCAAATTAGAACTGCTGAGAAAATACTGAGTACCGGGTACCCATTTTTAAAAAAAAGTTGGATCAGTTCGTGGATACTACAAAGGAGCATTTTATCCAGAGACCACCTTATCCAGAGTGACTTACAATCATTATTTACAGGGACAGTCCCCCTGGAGCCACTGAAGGTTAAGTGTCTTGCACAAGGACATGATGGTGGAAAGTGGGATCTGAACCTGCAACTTTGTGGTCATCAGGTTCACAGACAAGTGTTTTACCCACTAGGGTACTACCACCCCTAGGGACATGCGTGGCTCTCTGCCGGGACCTGTTTTCTGTTTTCAGCGAACTTAAAGAACCGAAATTAAAAAATTTTAATTTTTAAATTATAGAACCAGAAATGAACCTTGCCCAGGTTTTTTGTTGGTTAGAGTTAGAGTTAGACCTCTATTCAGGTTTCAGCAGTTTAGCAGGGTTTATATGGTGGACTTCTGTTTAAAAAACAAATGCAGAAAAGTATAAAATATGGATGCTTTAAGAGGGAGCAAAAGCTGCAGTCCTAAAAACTGCAGTTAGCTGGTTTCTAAAGAGTATGGCTCAGTACTCCATTTTGCTTCCTAAGAATTTTATTCCTTAAATACTGCGTCTCCAACACCTGTTTCAAACAGCTTTAAATCTGTTCAGGGATTTTGCTGTAAAACTAGTGCAACACTGGGATGATCAACATTAGTGGAATCCTGGAAGACAGCTTAGGATTTGGTAGTTTGCCCGTTGGCCGAGTGGAGTATGATTTCTAATATTAGGGATCATGTAATAATTACAGGCCTTTACACTTCTCATTTGCAGTGACTCCTCTCAGGACATCAATCTGAAATTGAATAGGTTTAATGGGTTGCTTGGCATACAAAAACAAGAATGGTTTATCTCATGAAAACATCTGCCTTTATTTAAAGGATGTTGTGAAAGGTCTAATGTGCATGACTTGGCTTTGAAGGTTTGAAGAAGACTTTGGAGAGGAAAGAAAAAGAGATTTCACAGCACATTAAGATAAGTCACAGCATAATAAGAAACATGCCCAAAATCTTCTGACGTTGGCAAGACAGGCACAGAACAGATGTGACTGCGCTTATTTTATTAAGCGAAACACGTGGCCTTATGGGTATGATATCAAAATCATACATGCCAAGTTGCATTGACGAAACTGACTGTGAAACAAGCAGATGTCTAGCAGTGCACTGTCCACTTGGATAAGCCTCAGCAGAAAGGGCACTTTTTTGGTGCCTATGATCATTTTATTAGCCAGAATGGTAAAAGTGTGGTTAATTCATACTCTTTGTCTAATATTAGGTAGGTGAGGTCTGATGTCTTGTCACAATAAATGTTGATACAAGCCAATCATTCTGTCAGCTAGAAAAGCCTGACTGGCATTTCAGGATGGAAGGTAGAGGTAGAAAGTGATGTTTAATTTATGAGGACACATCACAGCAGGAACAGATGTTTGGCACCTGCCTTTTAAGGTCTAGACTGTTTGCGCTAAAATTTTAAAGCAACTCTCGATCACTTAATTATTCATCAGTCATACAAACACCATCACACCAGCGGAAGAGCATCAGTCAAAGAAGTGAGTTCGCATCCCCAAAATGGTCATTTTTCAGGAGAAGTAAACACATCCTTCCAGGGGCACTGCAGCGTTAACTCTAATGCAACAACAATGAAGATCCAATGTAAGATGTCATGTAAATGCAATAAAAAGCCAAGGTAAAGATCTAACCATTGCTCACTAATCAGTAGAATGAAAAACATACCTACTGTGACCCATGTGCATTACATTATTTATATGTATCCACCTCTGCACAAATGGCCAATGGTTATGTGTGACTCAACAATTAGGCAATGCTCTACTTTAACACGTAACCTACACTACAGAGTAATTAGATTCCCACACAGTTTCTAGCACAAGTTAATGATACACAGAAGTGGCACGAAAAAAACAAAAACAGTTTAACTCCTCTAACTTTCTGCTAGTAGAGAAGATGGTGATCGCATTCATCTCAAAATGTCAGGAGGAGAGTCAGGGAGCAGGCATCCCACAGAGGTATCAGCATGGCAAAAAATTAATAGCTTGCCCTCCCACAACACTAGGCTGCATCGTGACTAGTGTTATTGCTCCCTGAAGAAGAGCGTGATTAGTTCTCCAAAGCTGTCTTGACTACTCATTAGAAGCACAGAGGAAAAAGTGGTGAACGCTGAAACAATTTATCAAGGTTCCCATCCAAAACTGAATTTCAGCAGTTCACAGCAGTGAGTGAACTCATAAGTGATTGGCACCCAAGCTGAAAGAGACTCCTCTGGGCTGAGGCTGAGGGAACAAGAGTTGAGTCATATATCTATTTGTAAAAAGTCTAGTCAGACATAGTCAGACATAACACGAGACAAAACACAGGTTAATCTGAATAATGGGATTCTGATGTTAAAGATCTAGTAGCCAAGGTCCACACATTGCATGTATGTTAACTTCTGCAATATACATACATATATATATATATATATATATATACACATATATATATATATACACACATATATATATACACATATATATATATACACACATATA
>JBBJLR010131614.1:0-17461 GCA_037577145.1 Brachypetersius gabonensis | reverse complement strand
GATTTTCCCCCAGTTTTTTAATGGGATTGGGACGGGACGGGATTTTTTTTGTGGGAGTGGGACGGGAGAGGTTTGAACATTCACTCCCGTGTCACCCTCTAGTAAGCATCTCCTGTGTGTTTGTCATTTACTACTAATAAATCAGTAATTAACATTACTTGTTGCTCTGGTTGTGTCGGAGAGCACTGATGCAGCGTCCAAGGGTGAGGAGAGAAGTGTTGATGTTGTTGGCCTCCTTCATCCTGTCTCCATTCTGTTGGTCCTTGCAGCGCTCAGAGCCTGCTAGGTCACACACTGACAACCTGCATTAACACATATTGCAGACAGCAAGCATGAAAACACCAGATAAGGGCATTCATCTTTCTATGAGGACAAAAAACCTCACAATAAATTTTTATGTGCCAGACTAACATGAAGTGCCTCTGAAACTAGCAAAAACAGTCTCAGTCTCATCTTGCGATCAGACTTATAATAGAAACAGGCTCAAATACAATGAACAACAGGCAGCTAATGGGATAATGGGTAATTATTTTAAAGCATGCAAAAACTGAGACAAATGTATAAACAACGTGGATAAATATTAACATTTTCAGTGTTAAACCAGATATTTCACAGAATCATTTAGTAAGTTTAGAACCAGTGAATGCATTACATTTGAGTGCATTCATTTTTTTTTTTTTGTGTAAATCACCAACATGGAAAGTCCTCATGACATCTAAACATAAAGCTATGATTAGAAAGTACTTTGTGATACAGTTTTCCCTATTTAGCCTGGTAAGGTTATTCACCTGTTGCTGGATGTATAAAATATGTATAAAAGTGTGTGTAAAAGAAAAGTCAGGAATTCCATTTCAGATCGTGGCACAAATTGCTCAAACTATAAAGTACATTTATCGATTTCCTTACCAATATGGATCACTATCCCCATCCCTTATTTAGTATTTGGAAGCTTTGTTTCTTGAACATTCTTGTGGATTCTGCAAAGTTTTCTGATTTACAGACTTCTATTGCATTCATCATATTTTCATGGCACAAACACCAACTGACGTTTTATAACCACTTGCACTAATAATGTTATTTTATTACTTCTGTTACAGTTACTTGTTATTTTATTGTAATAGTTTACTTATTATTTTGTTTGCACTATTACTATTTAATTTTATTAATATATTTTTGTTTGTGTTGGACTTTCCTATTAAACCAATAAATATTGCAACTCACTCGCTGATTCGTGTTCCTTGTCCCATCTCCAATCGTGGATCGATGTGTACCACTCGAATGGTGAAGATACTGTGGCTGGAAGAAAACAATACAAATACTTCTCTATTTAACATCTTATGTCCATGAAAATACAAAGCATGAATGAATCCTGTAGTGAGGCTCGCTCGAGAGCTAGCGATGGGAATTTCTGCTCTTTTTAATGAGTCGGATTGTTTAGATCAGATCACACGAAGATCACAGAAGAGTGCATTATAAAATAGAGCAAAAATAAACATTAACTTCACAAGAAACACTGCTTCACTTTGCCAAAAACAGGGTAACACAGGGTAACCCTGGAGAGGACCTAAATAGAATTATTGTGAACAAAAGTCTCTTAGAGATCCCTGGTCAGTTCATTTGAAAAACAGGTGAGGGTTTTAAACAAAAGAATTCAAATAAATACATTGAGTCCTAGCAGGTACCTGCGGCTGGAGTTGTGGTTGAGGTGAGTGCTGGCAAAGCTTTGGTTGCATCGTCCTACTCTGAGCACCTTCCAAGCCTCCTCTGCACTCCGAACTTGAACCCAGGTCAGATCTATAGATGCAGGAGAGCAGGAGAAACCTCAAATCATAGCTAGGAACATATCAATCGCAGAACACTGTTGTGTAACTATTAAGAGTTCTTCTTTAGACAAGACCTACTGTTTTAGGAAACGCCTTCATTCATATGATTTGGAAATGCAGCAAAAAGAAATGTGTGCTTGCATGATCTTACCTTTTACATAGGGGTTTCCATATTTGTCATCGCTCAGTCGCAGCGTGGCTCTCTTGCGGGCTTGAAGAGATGGGAGAGCATCCAAAAGATCGTACAGAAACTCATTGTAGATCTCATAGAATGAGACCCAAATAGAATACTGTAGTCCTTGATCCAGGTCATCTCCACTGCTGAGCGACAGAGGATCCACATCCAGAAAAACTGTGTCTGATTCTGGCAGAGACAATATTTCGGTATTGAAGAAAATAGGGCAGGAACAACTAGACTTGGAGCAGAAGCAATCTAATTATGCTTTGAGCAGGGATTTGGAATTTAGCAATGTCTCTGATTAAACACCCCTGATTAATCAGTTAATTATCAAGGCCTTTGTCGGTTGTTGGAGGGAAAATGCCAGTCCATCCAGAGCAGAGTAAACGGAATTTGTCAGCCCTAGACTAAAATGTCAAAGCAGACAAGGTTCTCACCTTCAAGCTGAGTGACAGCGGAGACACCTTCAAATCCACTGTCCCAGCTACAGCTGGGACCCCCACGCCTGGATGTCTCCTCCTGCCAAAGACAAACAAGTGTGGAAATAAGTCAAAGACGGGAATAAATGAAAAAAGCAAAATTCATCACAGAAAGTCTTTTAACAATAGCACATCAAACCAGGAAAACGACTTTCTCGCTTTTTGTCTGGCAATTTCACCTCTTTCAGCAGAGCGTGCCGCCGTGCTTCCTCAGCACGGATCTCGCTGAGGTCCAGCCTACGAACCTCCTGGCTAAGTACTGGCTTTAGGTCCATAGCAGGGTAGAGCCGTGTAGAAATCTTGTGGAACACGGAGACCAACGCTCGCGGCAGAAGGCCAGCTTCCCCAGGAGTCCCTGTGGTGAAAAACCTGATTGCTCAGCTTATAAGGCATAATGGGACACAAGCAACCACTATTCACTTTAACAGTTCTTGTATTATATACCACCTGATTTGCACCGTGTGTGATTTTGTGTCTTAGAACAGGCTGTTTATTACTATGACTTTGACTGATCTATGTAAATAAACCCTGTTCTGAATGGCTGCCCTGTATTATGTCTTATTTAAAAGGCTCCAGTTTTGCCATCAAATAAACGTAAATGGACCAGGGGATTAAAAAAACACAGAAAAAGGGTTTCCATTATATTGTATCTTTAAAAATGCTCAGAACGTAAATTAAATAAATGAATGAATAAAAAGACTGCAAGATGGTTTAAATGCCTTTCTTTATAATTTGGCTCTAACTTTGTCCAGAGTTTGCACAGTTGGAAGAAACACAGACCACTTTCCATAGTTAGGATGTGTACAACAGTTACCCTGTATGGTGTAGGTTTTGCCAGAGTTGGTCACACCATATGTATAGAGAAGCCGATTTTCTCCACGCAGGACCTCACGCACCATGTCCCTCATAATTTGGTCATACATGACCTGCTGCGAGGTTTGGGGTCCAAAAATCTGAAATAGAACAAAAGATTATTTATATTAACTCTCAAGAGGGATTGGGAATCCCTGGCATATTAGTATAACATCACAACTATGTTATACTGAGTTCTGACAATAACTGAATAAATTCAAAAACAACAAGAGATGTATCACAAAGGATGTTTTAGCCTTTTAATTAACGTAGCACCATGCAACGATACATTTAGGCTTAACATATTCTGTTTCCTCTCTGGTAACTGGTTTACCTTTGTGAAGTTGAACTTGTGCATGCCCTGGACTATGCCTCTCTCTGCACTCTTCATGTTGTGCGAGTCTTTGGGTGCTCTCAGGAGCAGAGTATCTTCAGTCTGCACAGACACGCAGCCCTGCCCACACAAAACACAAATTCACATTAATCATAAGTAGTACTAAGTAGTAGTAGAATAGTAGTTAACAGTCTATTGGTTTAGCCATGTCTATGTACACAAGATTAAAAATAAAAAGGCAGCTATGAAAGTCAGTTTAATAGAATATGATTTTTTGGCTGGTGTGTCTGTGCTTTTTATTATGTGAGCATACAGAATAAAAAATAAGAAGTGAAAGTGATAAGTAGATTTGTCACATTACTTCTGACAAGGTTTATGCATCGCAAAACATGGTCAGTTATGGGCAGGGACTATTTTTACCTTTCCTGCTCTTTAAGGGAAATTCCACAGAATTTTCAAACTATGTAATTTAACAATTAAGATGTCAACAGCCATTCTGAAGCATCTGTACATTTTCTGGAGAAAATACCATCTTTAGTTTCACATGGAGAATTTAACGGAAGTGTTTTCCTTATCCGTAAATTTTGTACACACACACACACAATATTTGTAATAATACTGCTATTCTGTGAGATACTTCACAGTATTCCTTCACAATTATGATACACAATCCTCATGATACAGTGGGATTGTAAATGTATTGCACAATTAAAATAACGCATGTTAAACTGTACCTGTTCTTCACCTCTCTCCTTCTCTGGTTCTGTAAGAGGACGAACCCGCAAAAACACCTTCAGCTTCTCCGCAGCGTCATCTCTGCTCCCTCTTCTGTCCAGTATAGTTTTGGACTGCACAGCCTAATGTCCAAGAGTTCAATCAGTTACTCCAGGGAAATATTTCTCTCTTTGACTGAAGTTAAAGGTCACAGTAAAATACATTCCTAAAGTTCCTCTGATTTCTGAAAGTTTTCAAGGTTGAGTAAGGATTTGCTCATGCAAAGTAAAGCGGTAAGGAGATCTGTAGGAGTACTGTGTTTTCATTATTTCACACTGACCACAACACATACACACACACAAACACTATAAGGCCAAAAGTATGTGGGCACCCCTAATTACTGAGTTCAGATTCCAAGAGAATGCTGCCTAACAAATTGCAAAGAGCCAGGAGTAAAGTTTGGTAGGAGGATGAATAATGGACTGAGGTTGTTTTTCGTGGTTTGGTTTCAGTCCCACAGTTCCAGTAAAAGATAAGGTTCATGTAGTACGCAATAACAGTAAATGCTTAAATTTTTCTGGCAATAGTTTCGGGAACGTCCTTTCCTGTTCCAGCATGTGATCTGGTATAGCATATGACCATGCCCATGATTTTAGAATTGCGGTTCCAGTAAAGGTGTAATAGTCAGGTGCCTCCTTTTGGCCATATAATGTACCTAACGGATTGACATACCATTTTTGCTGGTGTCCGAGGATCTGCCGCAGGAGCAATCACTGAAATCTCCTGCAGTGGAGTTCCAAAATGCTGAGAACGGATCAGTCCTATATCTGCTGCCGTTGACTCAAATATGGCACCACATTCATCCTCATCAGACAGAACAGCACCCGGCAATCGCAGCATAGCAGACATTGCAACACCTGACAACGATAATGACAATCTATAGGACCTCTTGTGCATTAGATTAACAACTCGAATTGCTTTTCAAGCAACAAAACAAAGAATGTTGCAAGAATACACTCATTATTATTTATATAAAGGCAGATATAGATAAATATTTACTAAACTGTTCTGATATTTATGTATTTAATCATATATGTCAATCTAAACTTGTCCATTGATTTTTTTTAAATGTATATACATGTGTACATTATTTGATGTGTATATATATCGTCTTACATGTATAGCAAAGAGAGACATTTTTAGTTGTTTTTAGAAAAAAATGAGAAAAGGACTATTCTAGTTCAAATTACTGAAGATCAGATTGAAAAGCTGCTTGCAAAAACTCCCTCACACCTAAACTGGAACACATCTAGACCATCTAAAATGCATCTACCACTGTAAAAGATCTTTGAACCATCTACAGAAAGTTAATCTTTAGGGGCAGGTGACTCTAAACGTGGGAGTCTAAGCTGGCTTGTGCTTTTCAGCTAGATGGTCATAAACTGCAATTGATATTTTCGTTATAGTCAGTTTTCAGTTTTGTTCTAGACGGTTAACCCGGTCCGTCTGTCCCCTTACCTATTACTATATTATATAACAGATATTGGACATAATTCATGTTAAAAGCGATCAGTTTAAACATTAAAGAAGTGTCAATAATACATGAAGCAGTCTAGTATCAGAGCAGAATGCAGAAACAGTGGTAGCAGAAGTAAAATATAATATAGATAACTAAAATATAATAATACTGGTTTAGTTATATTTTATGAGAATATAACTAAACCAGTATTATTGACTGTCTGGAGCAGCTTGATTTAACAGTTTGTTTGGTAAAGAGTTTGTTAAGTAAACCTTCCGGTAAATTTTGATAAACCCTTCGCTGCATTCACGGTCATGCTATGCTAACTCTACAGCTTTAAAATGTCCTTCTTCTTACCTCGATCTTTTATTCCTGGCACAGAAATAAAATCCACAGATTAATTAATTTCTCCTACAGTTCCTTTCAGCTCTGTGTGTGTTATGTAAAAGCAAGTGCACCCTTCCTGCCATCTAACAAACTGAACTAATGCTAATCTTGAAATTCATCACATTCACATTCAAACCTCGCGCTCCACTCCCTCCACCAATCATATGGCGCAACAATCTCTCTACCAATCACAAAGCGTTGTATTGGGCCAATCAGAGGCGCAAGAAATCACGTCGCGACTGTTGATTGGTGGGACAGTTTGAATTTGTCCAGTTCCTCAATTAAAAGGACCCAGAAAAAGTAAAAGTTAAGTGCCATATGAAAGTAATACGCAACCAATAATTAAAGAGTAATAATTACAACAACAAAGACAATAAATTATTTCTTCTTCTTATTATTATTATTATTACAATTATTGTTGTTGTTGTTGTTGTTGTTTCTGCTATTATATTTTCATTATGTACTTCAGCATCTCAGCATCACATTACAATGCCTACAAGAAAAACAATCAATCAGAACTAGATCCTAAAAGGGTAGGATTTACACAAAAAGAAATACATGCACAAAAAACAGCCTAAAAAAAGTAATTAAGCTAATAAAGGCTATTGTTAAAACTTTTCATAAATCCACAGTGCACATTACTGCCCTACAAAGGCAAAAGACCTTAACTTCC
Organism: Brachypetersius gabonensis; assembly: GCA_037577145.1. Lineage (NCBI taxonomy): Eukaryota > Metazoa > Chordata > Actinopteri > Characiformes > Alestidae > Brachypetersius > Brachypetersius gabonensis. The sequence goes on along the minus strand of JBBJLR010131614.1, from coordinate 10,502 downwards.
CAGAGTGTGAAACTGTGGGAGCCAACTCTCCAGCCAGCTGTATGATCGGTAGGACACTGAAACTTTGCCAGGTAGTTTTCATAATTAATACATTTATCTACATGAAAAATTAAGCTCAAACTTGACCTTTAAAAAAACTTTAAAGTAATTTTTCTCAGTTTCACACTCTGGGAAGTTAAGGTCTTTTGCCTTTGTAGGGCAGATTACACTACTGTCAAAAGTGAGAATGAATTTGGTTCACAAGCAAATAATTATAGGCAAACAGCACCAATTCTTTTGGTTTTATGTTGTAAGCAAATTTAATACAATGGATTTGATTATCATGACCTAATGTATAAATCAGATGTGGATCTTTGAATATAAAGTTTGAGAGCCCCTGTTTGTAGTGTGTTTGACATGAATCTAAAACAGTGGCTCCGGCAGAGTGGTGTAGTTCTCCTCCTTGCCGCAGGAGGCAATATACGGTGTGGTCTGAGACTTTCCGTGTGTGTGTGGCCACGTGGGGAGCCGATGGACGATCTGTGTTTGTGGTCTGGAGAGCTCTGTTACTGACAAAAATGATCGGAGCGTTTTAAGACTGATTTAGATCCTCTCTGGTGAGTAAGACACTTTTGTATTATAGCAGCCAGACAGTGATTAAAATGTTCCACGTTAAAAGGTTCTAAGTCATATCATTACATTTTAACTTTAGAGTGTGTACTGTGTAAAGTACAGTAAAGTACAGCAAGAGGCGAAATTATTGGTTTCGTCTTATAGCCTGGTTGCAGTTTTGGTTTAAAAAAAGAATGCACATAAAGTAGCCAGACTCAGTAAACCGAGTCTATTATATATATATATATATATATATATATATATATACTTCTAAAGTAGTATTGACATAAGTAGTGATATTTCACATAGATGGGCTGTTTTGGTCTGTACACAAGACTAACAGTTGTGTACAGCCTCTCTTGTAACCTGCTGGCTTAGCCCTGCCTTAATGTACCCCTGAAAATACACCAGACCGCTTAATTTGAATTAAGTGTCCATTCATTTATGAATCAATCACTTAATTCTACCTTTAAAGGAATTTAAGGCATGAGTCTGAAACCCCCTAATCTTAAACATAAGGTGTTTTTTCAGGAGGTTTCATTATTTAAGGTGCAAATTTGAAAAAAGTAAGGGGAGAATTAATCTTAATCAGTCTTAATCTGTGCACCTTTCTACTCTTAATTTTCCTTAATTTCCTGGAAATACTAAAGTAAAGGTGCAAGCAATCATGTCTTGGCTGATCTTGAGTATGTGGGATTTTTTTTTTTTTTTTTTTTGCTGAGCCATTTTTTAAAACTGTAATATAAAAAAAAATCTATAATGAAACTTATTACCTGTTTCTCACGCTCAGCTCAAAATGGGGAAGCCCCCAAAGATTAAGAGCCTCTCCGACAAAGTGCGGAAGACGAAGACGTCCTCCCAAATCAAGAACAACCCCTTCGAGGTGAAAATCAACAGAAAGAAGTTTGACGTCCTTGGCCGGAAGAGCAAGCATGACGTGGGTCTGCCTGGTGTGTCAAGATCCAAAGCTAATAATAAGGTAAGATGACAATATTTTAGATTCCTTTTTCCACTACGTTTCTTCTTAGCTGGTTGTAAAACACAACTGCAGCCTCTGATTTCCATCCATCTCTCCAATTCAGCGTAAAGAAACCCTGCTTAAGGAGTACAGGCTCAAAAACAAAGCCAATAAGTTTGTGGACCGGCGACTGGGCGAGTATGACGCTAAAATGGCACCAGAGGACAAGATCCTGCAGAGATTTGCCTTGGAGAGACAGGTAAAGCTCTTTATTTCACATGTAGTTTCTTTCATTACTGAAATGAATGTCATTTTGTGATCATTTGTGTGACATCCTGCAGCTAAACCGTTCCAACTATACCGTCTCATTGGTGACAGCACTGTGTTTCCACAATACTTACATTATTCTCATCAGACTCATCAGAAATCGTTTATCATTTTCTTATCATTCTAATGAGTCAGGACAGGACAGCCTAGTGGTTAGGGAGTTGCCCTTGTGATCAGAAGGTTGTGGGTTTGAAACCCAGGACTATCTTACTGAGGTACCCTTGAGCAAGGTACCGTCGCCACACACTGATCCCCAGGCACAGTGTTAAATACAGAGAAAGAATTTCACACTGTGTGGTCTGACAAATGGACAATTCACTTCAAAAACACTAGTGCCTAAGTAGTCACTATTACTTTTCTACTTTATTGTAAAAAAACAGAAAATCAACGCACTAGTTAACTTTGATTTTGTTGCATTTGACAGTTGTCTGATTCTAGAGGAGATTGCGACGACAAATCCCCGACCTGTTGTTGACCCACAGTCGGCTTTCAAGTGTGAAGGTGTTCATCACTTTTGCGGAGCCGCTTCTAGCATTATTTCGAAATCGAATAAGTTTAGCTAGCTTACATGGTCATCAAACAAGTGAAGTGCGGTGTTTGATCTGTAAATCGATCTTGCTCAAGGGATGGTGATGCAGACCTGAGTGAGTGAAAGGATAGAAAGGCAGCATTGATCCTGTTCGTGTTGTGGAGGATTGGAATAAAAACCTAAGTGTGAAACGTTTTCTAAATAAATTTTTTTTTTAAAGAGTTAGAACGATACAACGTTGCTGTTTTATCATCTGATTTTCTTAGCTCCAGCTTTCTTGTTTTTTTTACCAATAAAATTGTATCGCCTAATTGGCTTAACCCCAACCTCATGGCACCAATTGTCTGGCCTGCAAAGATACTTGTGTGTCCAGTCTGGCCTTCAAGGCCATCTTGTACAGAAGGGCATTACCTCATCTTCACCTAAAGGGACCTGTGGGGGCTTTCCACCCCCTTTCCAGCCTCTGAGGGAGACGGTTCACTGATTTCAAACTTTACTCTATGGGGCACTATTGATTAGTTAAATACCATTTCAATAGCATGACAACAGATGTCTAAACTATAAAACATTTCAGTTCAGACACAAATTTAAGATCTGAATGACCAGAACTAGCACGAAACGGTGCATGGTGTCCGATTTAAATTGCTAAAGCTCAAGTTTATTGCTGAGCTGCTTTCTTATTTTCCTTTTTTATTCTCATAACTTTCACATAAGTGAGAATGCAGTGTTTTGGTTCTAACCGAGCCACAAGCCACAGTACAGCCAAAATAGGGGGTCAACATTACTTCTGTGTTTTGTCCCACTATCTTTGTGTGTGATTAAAGCTTATACTGATGGTGTTTGATTTTGCAGCGCACCCAGGCCAAGAAGGACATCTACAATCTGAATGAGGATGAGGAGCTGACCCACTATGGCCAGTCTCTGGCTGAGATAGAGAAGCTGACGGATGTGTTGGACAGTGACAGTGAATCAGAAGAGAAAGGCCTGCTCTCTGGTGAGTTTTTACTGTGGATGTCCTGATGTGTTTATAGTGAAAAACAGTGCTTTTGTGATGTAGTAAAAAAACAAATCCAAAAAATGCCTCTTTGTAAGGCATTACAGGTATAAACCCTAAACATGCTCCCAAAACACTTAACTTTCATTTAAAATTTAATACATTACCCTGAAAGAAAATGCAAATGGAAAAATTCTGATGTTAGCTCTGTATAGACTGTACTGTAATTCATACATGGGTGTTTTTTCTTTGGTATAAGCAGGTAAATACATTAATAAAAACACAGGGCTTTAAGAAGAACAAAACGAAAAACACGAGACGCTCCACGGGGAAAATTCTGGACTGCAGCTGCGTCAAAGGGCAGCCGCCAATAGTTTAAAACACTAAAATGCAAAGACAATACACGGATCCTCCCAATCAGCAGCAAGGAGAAATAAATAACATTCTTGGATTGTCTACTATCAAACCTCCCACCTCTAAGTTCAGCGGTATTTTACCATTTCAAGATGCACTTGATATATTTATACAGTTATATGTTATCTGCAAATGTAGCTGAATTTACAAAATTAGTAAATTATATATTTTTTGATAATTTAGCTCTAAAATGTTAAATATGTATATTTATTGCCACAAGAACGAAATAAGGCGCAGGATATTTGCAGTTTTCGCATTATTGTGGGGATTTCCGCATACCATTACCAGTTTGGTTCTCAGAAAAAATCTGCATTAGACTGAATCTGCGACTGCTGATCCGCGTAAAAGAAAGGGTTTCCCTTTTTACCCTCACTGCTGCCGTTCTGTGTTGCACCTACAAACTTGGAGGATGATATTTCGTCTCACTGTGTACTATATGTATATGGACGAGCTGACAATAAAGCTTTACTTACTTAGTTAATTCAAGGATCATGAAGTGTCCCTCTGATTTGTTCTCTAGCTGAGCTCACTGCCTCGCACTTCGGAGGAGGAGGAGGGCTGCTGAGGAAGAAGGCGGGTGAGACGGATGAAGACAACCAGAAACCCAAAACACGTCAGGAGCTCATTGAGGAGCTCATCCTTAAATCTAAACAGGAGAAGGTGATACCCCTCCACTTCCATGAACCACCACCAAACACACATGCACACAGACTGATCTAGACCCACTTCTCTCAGGTGTCTCCTGCCTATTTTTGTTAATATGTAATGTCTTGGTACAAGGAATTGTAACATTGTGGTCAAAAAAGGACTAGTGGGCCTCAAAATAAAACACAGGAAACACAGAAAATTTTATTCTGTCTTTTGTTATTGTGACGTCACAACATGCATCAGTATAAGTGTTTGCTATAGTATGTATTAATTATTTGATGTAAGGGGCTTGTATTACTATCCCTTATTGTTTCATGCAGTTCCAGTCTGAATGTGTCCTGCAGACACAGTTCTTTTAGAATGGAATACACAGTTTTTGTTTACTATTGGGAGAATTTTATTTATCCAGCCATGTTTTGTTGGTTTTGTTGACAGAGAGAGCGTCAGACTCAGAAGGAGGAGGCGCAGGAGCTCACGGAGAAACTAGACCAGGAGTGGAAGTCCATCCAGAGCCTCCTGGCCCACAAAACGCCCAAAGCCGATCGCAAGGAGGAGCCTGAAAAACCGAAGGTAACCCGGGGATGGGGGGCTAGGAACAGGAGAGGAGAAGGCCTGAGCATTATTTGACATTTTTAATTTATTTAATTTTTTTTTCTTCTTCTTCTTTCATTTACATTTATGGCGTTTAACTGATGCTCTTATCCAGAGTGACATGCATCAGTGTTTAAGTACACAGCTGTAAAGCTAAACTGAAATCACCATTCGCTATTCAACCAGGTTACTGCAGGCTCGGTACACCTAAACAACACCTGTCTAAGAAAAGTCAGAAGTTGTGACAAAAGTAAGGAAGGGATGGGGATAAGAGTTATTTTTCCTGGGGGAGAAATAAGCATGCAGAAACTAAAGGCATGGTTAGTCACCAAGGTTCTCCTTGAAGAGGTGAGTCTTGAAGATTATTAAAGCTGTGAGTGAACTAACCAACACTAACCTAGCAGCTGCGTTCTGGATCAGCTGAAGTAGTTTAGTTACCTTTAGTGGAAGCCAGTAGAGAGTTGCAGTTGTGCAGTTGGATGAGAGAGACAGATTTTCATTTAGCATGACACCAACATTTCAGTCTTTAGACGAGAGAAAGAAGTCTGACGGAGCTAGCTAGTGTAGTTAATAGAATCTATCAAAAGTAATGCTGTTTACAGTTGCCAGATTTGACATTGGCTAGTGTTGGAGAGCTTTTTTGTTAATTAACTAAATTGGCTAGCTTTAAATATTGTCAGCTTGCAGATAAGCTCTTTTCCATCAGCAGAGACTGAGGACATGATCATGGCACTATTTAAACACTTCATTTAATAATGTGTTTTTAAAGTAGTTTTCAGTTTGTTTTCTTAAGCAACTTGTGAATATACTTAAGGTGCTTTGTGTCCTGCAAGCTTCAGGCTTAGAAATGAGACACATAAAAAATAAATATTAAAACTGAGTTTCTGACAAGTTTATCAGTTTCTAAATAGAACATTATTTTTCAACCTCTGGCATCTGACAACACCTTGTCAAATGCTTTTACACAATAGTTAATCAAGCAAATATTGTAATATTTGGGGCAGCTGATGGTCTGGTGGTTAGGGAGGTGCCCCTATGTTCAGAAGGTTGTGTTTGAATCACAGTGGCACCACTGAGGTACCCTTGAGTAAGGTACTGTCCCCCCACACTGCTCCCTGGGTGCTGTGTGCCTGGCTAGTGGTTCACTTGGTGAATGGGTTAAATGCAGAAAAATAATTTCACACTGTGTGTGTGTTCATGTATGACAGAATGGTTACGTTCACTTTAGCTATTACATGGGTCTGTTTTGCTTGACTTGTTGTGAATGCTGGATTTTGTGAGGATGACAGTGTATTTTTGTGTGTGTTTGTGTACAGCAGGATGATTATGACGTGATGGTCCGTGAGCTTGGCTTCGAGATAAAGGCCCAGCCGTCTGAAAAACTGAAGACTCAGGAGGAGCTGGCCAGAGAGGAGAGAGAGCGCCTGCAGAAACTGGAGGTACTAGTCCACACACACACACACACACACACACACACACACACACACACACACACACACACTGGGTTTTGCACTCTTTCAGCCATCGGATATTTGTGACACGGTAGCTTTAAAAAAATTTGTAAATCGAAATTCATTAATTACTGGCTAACCTCTGTATTATAAATGTATTACAAACATATATTTATTTATTATGTATACCTTATGTGTGTTTATATGCATACACACATACATACATGTGTATTTATTTACTTATTTATTGTCTATTATAGGAATGTCTATTAATGATAAATGTGATACTGATATTTATTTCAAGGGCCTTCGTTTTCAGTTGTATTGCTCCTTTAGTTAAACAGAAAGGATTGTAAGTGGGCAAGTTTCTTTAATGACTTGTTTTAGAGTAAATCAGATTTACTTAATTTTCCGCTTGCCCCTTGTTCTTTATTAAGGTGGTGCAGATTAGTGTATGTGGTTTAGGACACAGTGTGACCAGCTAAAAAAAAAAAGAAAGTGTAACCAAACAGCCTTTTAAGGTGACACTGTCTATTAAGTGTTTTAATGCTGATTCAGTTTCTGTGACAGTGGCATCTGATCAAAAAGAAACCTTGGTGTTGTCTGAAACAGCTGCCTTGTTATATTTTGTTTATTCTTTGTATCCTAAACCACAGTCACAAGTCTCATACATTAATAAAGGGCTGGAAGTGTTTTGAGTGGACTGACAAGTTTTGAAAATGTAGAGTAAACTTCCGCTAATTCAGAGATTTAGGCTTCAGTCACTGAACCAAACTAATAATTGTTTGCGGAAATTCGGTTAAACCACAAATATCCTCCTTTTTTTGTTGTTGTTTTTTTGTTACAATATATATTTTATCTGTTTTAGCAATACACTATTAATATAATTTACTAATTTTGTAACATAAAAACGTAATTTCAGCTACATTTCCATTTTGAATTACCCACTCTCTTTTTGGTTTGTTCTTAAAGCTCTGTATTTTTATAACTGTAAATTAAATGAATATATTACTGTATTTATCTGCTTATACCAAAGAATATGCGTTGAATTCCAGTCCAGTCTATACAGGGGTAACATCTCTATTTACATTCTAGCACTGCAGGAGTTCAGTGTAAACTGTACAGTACAGTACAGGTTTACCTTTACATTTTATTTAAGGGTAATGTTTTAAATTGAGTTTAAAATGAAATTGTTCTGTGAGCATAGGATTCACACTTTAAAAAATTGACATTTTTTGGCTCGCAAATTTGCATCTTTTCACAATTCGCTGGTGCTCTTGGAACGTAATCCCCCTGAAAAGTCAGGGTTTACTGTATTTACCAAAAACAGATATGGTGGAGTTTTAACTTCCAGAGGTTTTTAGCTTCATAGCTCCATATATGAATCCTGACAGCTGGGGCTGTCAGCTCAGGACTCAAATGACTGATTCCTACTAAAGGCAGATACAGGCCTGAAAAACTGACTGGCTGTGTTTTTGTAGGCAGACCGGCTGAGGAGAATGCAGGGAGATGTAGAGGAGAACTCCGCTCAGAAGCTGAGCCACCTGTCGGCTGACGACCTGAACGACGGTTTTATCCTGGACAGGGATGACCGGAAAACCCTCTCTTACCAGGTCAGAGTTTCTCACATGTTCAGTTTAACGGTGTCTTTTTGTGTTTACGTGTTTACCCATGTGTTTCTCTTGATGGCAAAAACAAATGGAATTGTAACGATTATTCGATACGTTTGTATCCTCACCTGAGTCTATGTTTTTGCCTAGAAAAAGAAAAGCAATCTGATGAACTATGATTACTCTCCTATTTAAGACACCACACCATGATGTGATTGGTCAAAATGTGATTGGTCAAAAGGCAGTTCATGTTTAGGAGCCCTCCACAACCCGTACCCAAAGTAATTTCTTCTTAATATATTGGCATATATTTCGCATTTAGTGTGAGACAGAAAAAGTGCTTTTTCTTAGAAGTGTTTTATTCCTTCATTATCTACCTTTTTATGGTGATTATTTGATAATTTAACAAAAGAAAAACCAGAACAGAGCCATACAGAACAGAGAAAATAAAGATATACATCTATATGTCTCATCTGTCTCATCTGTTTCATCTGTCTATCACAGCTGTAATAGTTATTTGGTGAATTTGGAAGTTGTCATATGCTGAACAAAAGATATGAAGGGTTGCCAGTTAGCCTAATTCTATAAGATTTAAATTATTTGCATTATTATATGACAGCTGGATGGAAACCTGGGATTTCTCTCACATGACTACACATCTGGGTTTTGTCTCTATAGGATGGAAAGTGGAACGTTGAGGGTGAAGAGGATGAGGGAGAAGAGGATGAGGATGGTGAGGAAGGTACTGATGAAGAGGAGGCAGATGATAACAAAGAAGAGGGAGATGATAACGAAGAAGGAGATGAAGATGAAGAAGATGACAACTCTGAAGACGAGGACGGCCACTCTGACCTGGACTCGGAGCAGGGTAGTGGAGCTGAGAATGAGGAGGGTGATGGTGTGGAGGAAGCAGCCAAGGACAAAGCGACTATGAGTGAGGAAGAGCGGAGAGCCATACAGGAAGCAGCTAAAGCAGAATTGCCGTACACTTTCACAGGTGGGGGTCTGTTTTTGGGTGAATTCAGAATTTGAGCGGTTTGTCAAGATTCAGTTGCAAGATTTAAGACTCTACATTTGTCATACAGTGAAATTGATCCACAATGGCTGCTTTTATGACTGTTCAAATATTATAAAAGTAGAAATTTAAAAATGAATCTAAAATGTAAAATGACTTAAAGAGGAATAAGCATTTTTAAGGGTAAAACTGTCCGCAACAAATGTCAGATTTACATTTACATGTAGTAGCACAAAAATGTAAACAGAATAAGGACCTGAATAGCAGCATGAACAGTGTAGCTGAATGTGATAATAAATAATCAAGGCATTATAGGAATCGCTGGGGCCCCGTGCCAAAATGCCCTCGACTGATTTTGGCAGCTCACAACTCCAGATGTGCTCGACCCCAATCAGGGGCAACTGCTGCTTAAAGCTCCCGTGGAGATTATTGCTCCTGATCCCTATTTTATAAATAAAATTGAATTGAAATATGAATATGAAATGACACCCTGAGGTGCTGTATCAGTCTGTATTAATGCTATGGTAATACAATGGGGGGGGGGGCATGTTCTGGTTTAGGAGATGAATGGCCTGAGGATAGAAGCTCCTGTTGAGTCTCTCTGTTTTGGCCATGGTGGTATGGAAACTTCTAGATTATTGCAGAAGTTGTTGTCTTGAAAATCAAGGTGTAACATCTGTTGATGGTTGTTTAATGGTCAATACATTTTGTTTTTGTGTCTGTCTGCACGAGTGTTTATTGCTGTTCGTTTTTTTTCCCCAGCTCCAGAGAGCTACAGTGATCTGAAGGCACTGCTTGACGGTCACTCTGCAGACCAACAGCGCCTCATATTGGAGAGAATACAGAAGTGCAACCACCCAAGCCTGGCTGTAGGCAACAAAGCCAAATTAGAGGTGACCATTTTCGTGCTAAATGCTGTAAACAGTGTCAGAAATGACCTTAAACAAAGACAAAAATGGACCAATGCTGAGCTTGGTTTAAGTGTATCTGTATAAATAAGATCCTATGTGTCTTAAACTATATATTCAAAATATTCACCTTGGCCACTTCTGTATTTTTCCTGGTGAAGTAGAAATGAATCTGCATCCCTTATAAACTGTGGAACTAATAGAAGTTATTTAGTGTCTCTGAATTATTGAGCAGCTACTATGAAGAAAGTAGTGAAGGAGACCAGAAACGTCTGTTTCTGCTGAACATAAAATACTATTAAACATAATAGAATATATTTGTGTATAGTAGAGATTATAATTGGGTGTATGTGATGGAGTTGTCATTGATTACATGCAGATTTCAAACCTGTTGAGTGTTTCCTGCAGGTACAGTGTTTGTGATGAAGCTAGTTCTATACTGCATGATAGTTGGTATAATGATGAT
>JBBJLR010131590.1:0-17464 GCA_037577145.1 Brachypetersius gabonensis | reverse complement strand
ACACACACACACACACACACACACACACACACACACATACACACACATACACACACATACACACACATACATACACATACATACACATACATACACATACACACATACACACAAAAAAAAAGCACTGGCAGTAGAAAAGGACACTAGAGTAAATGAGGGCATCATGACCAAGGCATTAGCTAGAGAGGTATAAAGCACCCAGCAGAGCAGATGGAGGGCAACGGGGGGTGAAACTCCTTCTTTTACCACCCGATTTCAGAACAAACGCTGGACGAAGATGAAATGCAGCTGTGTACAATCGCTTAAAGAAAATACACTGTTTCCCCAAATAGGGATTAAACCTAGTCTATTACTACACTGCCCTTTGAATTCTGGACTACACATGATTTTGAATGGAGACTTTCTATTTAAAGGGCAGCTATATGTCAGAGACAGTCTGTATTACCCTCTCATAGAAAATCTCCATTCAAGATCTTGCATAGCCCAGACTGAGGCTTAAACTGAAACCACTTGGAAAGGATCCTTACCTTAGAGGGGCTGCCATTAAACTTATAGGTGTAGGCGGAGTTGGGCGTGAGGCAGGAGACGTTCTTGTGTGGAGAGAGGTAGATGGAGTGTCTCTGAGAAATCCGTCGCGGCGAGAGGGGCTGGGCTCGCACTGAGGGAAATGGAGATAACGGGGGAGCTTCCATCTGCATGACAGAGGAGGTCATTATACATATGCAAATGTGGTGCAGAAAGAGGAATTAAATACTAAAGAGGAAGTTTTTTCATTTTCTCTGATTTTATTACATAAATGAACTTCATTTACAGCAGACCTGTGAGGAAAAGCTTACAAACCACTTCACGTATAAGCAGGAGTACAGTAAGCCCCCTGCTGTAATGAGGTTCAGCAGTTGTGGCTTTATTCCATCACAGATTTTTTCTAGGAAACAACCTAACAATTGTTCGCTGAAACCCCTGCAGATACTGCGGAAACAGCAGATATCCTCCACTTTTTTTTTTTTTGCTTTTGTGACTGGCCTTGTCTGAAATACCGCGGTACTCGGAAGCAAGACGTTTGAAAGTAGCCAATCCGAGAACGATATTTATTTCTCCTTGCTGTTGATTGGCTGGAGCCCTTTGACGCAGCTGCAGTCCAGAATTTCCCCGTGGAGTGTCTGGAGTTGTTCTCGTGTTTTTCGTTTTGTTCTTCTTAAAACCCTGTATTTTTATTACTGTAAATTAAATGAATGTATTACTTTATTTACCTGCTTATACCAAAGAGAACGACAGCACAGACCAAAGAAAACATGCGTCCATGAATTACAGTACAGTCTATACAGGGGTAACATCGCTATTTACATTCTAGCACTGCAGGAGTTCAGTGAAAACTATACAGTACGAATTTGGGTTTATCTTTACAATTTCTTTAAGGGGAATGTTTTCACCTGAGTTTAAATGAAATTAAAGTGTTTTGGGGGCATATTTGGGGACACATGCAATTTACACATGCAATTGCCTTTCTCAAAATTACTTTCAGGCTTTGTAAATCATACAGTGGGTGCTAAATTCATTACATGCACTGCGTCTGCCCAACATTTTGCACCCCTTGGAAGAGGAACCCCCAATATGAATATTCATTAAGAGAAACAAGCAAAACACATATGCAATTTTGTTAATTTAAAAGACTTGCATGCATCAGCTCTGACATTTCAATAATTTTTGTGGGCTACTAGATAAGGAGAAAGTAGATTTTGTGTTGTGCTGTGTTGAAGCAGTTGCCTTTGGGATCCATTATGTTTTCAGACACTGAGGTCAGACGCTTAAGTTAGTCATGGCTTCTAAGGTTACATTCCCACCAATGCAATTATGTCATGTTCATAATGCCATTAAAGTGATACGATCTGTCATTACATCCCTTAATAACGAGTCCATTATGGAAACCCTTAGGGTGAAGATAATAAAAATATGATTAAGTGTGCAGGCCTACATTGAAAACTAATGGTCTAATGCAGTTTTCTCAAACTAAATCTCTTAGTCTGTGGGGAAACTCGAGCTTGGATCAAACTTCTATGCATTAATTTCATGGTCATCAATGATAACTGATGTTCTGTATATTTTTGTTTATTTTAATGAACTACTTTTCTCACGGCTTCAGCAAGTAAATCACTGTAACTTCCATAATGGAGAAATATATACATACCCTACTATCAGCAGCTGGAAGAGCATATTTAAGAGCAAATGTCTTCATCTTCACAACATAAATGGAGTTGTAGAACTGGATGAGGTCACCCCTCTCCTCCACTAACTCGCTGTCAGCCTCCGCTCCAGAAGCTCGCTCCATCCTGTCAGTGGCTGAAAAACACAAGATTACAATAAATGCTGGTTCATATAAATATCCAAATGAAAATAAGTTTGGCACGAGAGCAGGTTGCCGTGCATACACTGATCTGCTGGTGGGTCCACCTCCATGTTCTCATCTGCCTGCTGTTCTCGGACTCTTCTCCTCAGCAACACACTGCGGTAAACCTGCAAAGACGACACTGTGCATTAGTACCCCTTTCCCCTGATGTCAAGCGGTTTGTTTTTATTTCTATTTTGTACCCTTTTTACCCAGGGCCTGAAAGTTAACCTCAGTGTATGTCATTTGCTGGGCAAAATCAAGTAAAAAAAACCCCAAACAATTAAACAAAGGTAAATAAATGCTGGTTAGCATTTATAATACTGGGCAATGCTCCCTTTTGTGTCATTTCAAGAAATAAAAACAGTACTAGAAAGTCCCAGCTCAATAATTTAATTAATAATTAGTGATGCTGAATGCGATCAATTCTGCACGATTTTAGTGGATGACATCCATTTAAAGCCCTCAACTATGGTTATTTGGGGCTGGGAAACTGGCTGAACCTTCTACTCTGGATGACCTTTGTTGGTCTAATGCAGAACAATAAAGACAGAAGGAGTCTGGAAGGAAAAATAAATAATAATAAATTCACTCACGTCAATGTCAGATTGAAACCCTTGACCACTTATTCAGGTGCACTACTTACGTGACTGCTTGCTTGCGGCTGGCTCCGATAACATTTCATGATGTCCTGGAAAGTATGTTCCTCTTTTGAGATCTATTAAAGAGAAGAAACATGAATGTGTTCATTACTAAGACATTCAGTATCTCACACAGCTTTTAAAAAAGGTCTCATAGTTCGTCGGCTGCTCTCTTAAGTGGTTTAATGGGTACACAATCAATTTCCACTACATTAAATGTTTATGGTGCACACAGTAATTTAGTGGTTTGATTATTTTTAGAGAGAGAGCTCTCTTGCCTGTATTTAGAATCACTGAATTGTCCCGTTTCTCACCATTCAGCCTAACGTTACATTTACTGGGCTGAAACCATTGGAACTTGGGTGGGTGGCTTCAGTTTTATTTTGGCGTGGTGCTGTGAATCTCTATTTCCACTTTGCATATTGTGCATGCTGAGACATTTCAGGGTCTTGCTTGCTTGAGTTCACCTCCATTTACTGCTGCCATAATTTTAAGTTCTGTTTTTTATTGCATCTTTTTATAATGCAATAAAAGAACATGAGATCAAAAATCTAAAATATTCTGGAATTATTGAACATAGCATCATAATGTGCTTTTTCTCAAAGAAAATGACTAACAGAATACACACTAATCTATTAGAATTTTTTAATTAAATAAAAGTTTTTAATTAAATAAAAAATGCATACAAATCCATAACCAAACTATAACAAATGCTGATATTGATGTAACTGATACTTGCTTTGGATATGATGTAAACAGCACAGAGCAGGAGCTGATCCAGGTGTCTGTCCTTCATCAGGTCTGTGCAGTGGACCAGTGAATGTTCAAAGCATGTCCAGATCTTGCCCCTCAGTTCTGGAGAGATGTCCAGCTTCAGGCACAGGTCCCTCAGACGCACACTCGCTAAATGATACACCTTTACAACACAAAACAACAGAGTCTAGTTGGTACAAATTAAATACTCATTTAACCGAACATGTGCTCTTCGTCCTAGTGTGTTTGCAGAGAACTTTTCAACCTCTGACGGCAGGTAGCATCTGCCATTATCTGTTTCAGTCTCTCATTTGCTATTCTCTCTGCATTGCAATAATTACAGTAGATATAACTGGGTGACTGAAACTGAGCAGATCATTTTGGAGCTGGAGTCAATAAATGCTGATGAAGTACAAAAAGAAGAGTTTTGAATTTTATTTACATACTTCAAACAATTACTTGGATCAAAAATGAACTAAAACTGAGCAGATCATGTTGAGGTGGGAACTAAAAATACTCCAAGCACAGGAGTACAAATGCTGAGAGTCTATGTACAACAATAAATCATACCATAAATCAACCTTTAATCAGTAAACTTGGTGTGGATTCATCTGATCAGTACAATTAGCTGTGACGGGTTTTGTCTAGTAAACCCTAGCGTTTGCTAAACTACTTTCTTAACACTGAAGTGATTAAACACAGTCAAAGCTTCCACAGTGTGGTAAAATTATTCTGACTGATTTACTAGACAGAGATCAAGCCTGGCCATTGACTATAATGTGCAGTCAGAAATCTGAGTAGTCCAAGTCAAGGCGCAAACCCTGTCCAGGAAATCCCTTAATGTTTTGCTGCCATTATCATACAGTACGAAGTGGGGTGTTTTTAAATTTTCCATGCTCGAAAAATAATGCCATGTAAATACTGTGAATAGGCAGTGTGGTCTAAAGCAGTATTTTTCAACCTTGGTCTTTGAGGCCCCCTGCTTGAAACATTGCAGACCAGACAATGAACTGCAACCTGATATAATTCAAATTCTATGTATTAACACTTCGTAGTTACACCACCAGACTTGTCCTTTTAGCCAAGGTTTACAAGAAGGCAGCAATTAACCACCATATGACTACAAAGCACTAAAGTATGCAGGGCAGAAACTGGTCGAAATTTAAGTTCAAAGAAGTTTTCATATGTATTAGATGCCTTTAATATAAAACATTAATTGTCAAAGCTTTAAAACATCCACAGATGAATGTGGTCTAACTGAGACACATTGTTGATACTCCTCATCCTCACCTTCCGGAAAAAGAGGGCGAGTGACCCGGTGCGACGGGGTTTGTTTGCAGGCAATGTTTGTGCGTCAGAGCTGGCGGCTGGGACAGGGACTCGCGTCGGGGAGGCCAGCAGCACCTGAGCTGTGAGGGGGTTCAGATCGTTGGCCTGGACTTGGATCACTGTGATGCCTCCCATTTCATTCTTCACCACTGTGGAGTAAGCTTTCTGTCCATTAGTCACTACATACAGACAGTGATGCAAGAAAGTGCCTCAGTTTCACTTAACATAAACTAGAGGATGACCCTCCACTTCATGCCCCTCTAAAACACTGAATTTTAAGAAGATTTCAACTACAGCAAAAACATGAGCTAAAACATAAGACATTTATATAATCACAAACATAGCTTTTATTTCATCGTCACAAAATCCCTGATCTACTTAGGAGTAACTACAAATACCACAACACCAAAAAAATGAAATTCAGTGTGTTACAAATGTGCAGCTAATCAAACAGGCAATAATGTCTATTTTACAGAAGCAGCTCTACTTCTCAACTTCTTTTTAGTGTGTTTGCATATCGGTTCCTCTTCACCAGTTAATGTAACTTAACTTACACACACAATCTTGGCACAATAACAAAGATTGGCTGAGCAGCCATCACACCAACACCAATAATTTCTATTGTTATTTCTATAGTACGTTTTAATGCATTAGATTAATGACATTTAGGGTAATTTAGGGACACATTTTATATCATGTGGTTATTTCTGCAGTTCATTTAATAGCAGGTAAAAGCTGCTGAAATTCCTATTTACTCCACTATTAAAGCATTTTCTGACCATAACGTATTAATCAATTTTATGCTACTATAACCCAACATCTGCAGAAGCAGTATGACGCCTCAGGCCAAATGACACACCTGGCAGTGGTATACTGAGCTGCTGGTGATTCCCTGTGGTCATGGAGAAGACAGTCGTGGTGCTTGAATTATGGGGGTTTTCTGTAGAGACTGTGGGTATGATCTTTATTGGGGTGACGGAGATTCTCTTCACTGGAGAAAGAGGTTGAGGGTCATCACCGAACAAGCGTCTCTTGGCACTGCCTGCTGCTGGAGAGCTGTAGCGGTCATGGAGGGAAATGGGGGATGGAGGGACATCTTAAAGAGAGAGACAGAAAGAGAAACATTAATATGCAACAAGGGGGAAATAGGGTAATTAATGGCCTGTACATGAATAGAAAACTAAAATAGGAAAGGCAGGGACTATTAAATTTTGAATGGGTGAGCATCAACTAAGATATCAGAATCTCTTCTTTCGAATGTGGCATGTGATTATAATATACTCTGAACAATGTAAGGAGAGGAGTTGAGGCCTGGCCTGTCACAGAAAGATGGGCCTTCACCTGCTCTGATCCAGTCAGAAAATATCTGCTTCTTTTAGACCAACTATTCTCTGAATTGCTTATCCTTAACGCAGGGCGAGACTGAGACTATTCCAGAGGCCATGAAGCAAAATTCAGAGAGACACACTAGTCACCAGTCTATCACGCCAAAATGAAATATAAAATGTTTTGTTTTTGTTTGTTTTTTTTAACAGGATTGGGGTCACTTATCATTTATCTATAATTTTGAAAGAAAGGCTTGGAATGAACTGTAAGAATTGTTTCCCCCTTTTTGTATGCGGGAGTATTCCGAGCTCCAATCCAGAATCTGAAACTCTAGTCCTGGTTTAACAGCAATGCCAAACAGATAATGGCATAATAGTCGTTTAAAGGCAAATTTCACTACATACTGTTCTTTTATAACTGTATGTGACAAAAAAAACATCCTGAATCTTGAAAACCTTTTTATTTAAGCTTAACTGCCATGATGTCCACACACTCAGGGCAGGTTAAATCTCACCCTTACTTTTTTGCAGTGTTTTGTTTGTCTTATGTCTGTTGCACTATATGTACACTGTGGAACCTGAGCGTCGCCTTTTCGTCTCCGTATACTCGGTGATGCTTGAGAGAACAAAGCTCACTTTGACATTGAAGTTGATTCTTACTGAGCAGACAAGCAAAGCATTCAGACCTTTATCCAAGTGTTGTTCAATACTATAACCTGAAACACTTTAGGCCCCTGTGCGTCGTACCTTTGCGGGCGCTGGAGCCGAGGCCGGTGCGGACCTCTCGGAGTCGGGGGTGGATGATGGGGGACAGAGCCACTAGAGGGAGGTGAGTGGGGCCCCCATTACTGTTACCGCCTGCGTCAAAACTACTGGGGAAATTCACCTAGAAACAGAGACAAAAACATTGTACTCAAATGTACTGTATCTTATACAATTCATATATAGGTTCATGGTTAAAAACTAAATGACTATGACTTTTGGAAAAAAAGTAATTTCTGCTCTCAGCAAGTAATCAATATGTGAAAACTTATTTTTATCAAGTTTTTAAAAGTTATTCAAGAATTCTGTTTAAAGACTTTAGTAGTAAAAGAAATATCACTGAGTCTTTGGCCAAAGCTGAACTAGTTAACTTTACGAGTCTCTTTGTGTGGTTTTTATTGCCTTGGACTCATTATGTGATGTAATTTGTGACTGGACATTTTGCATGTCGGATAAATTGTTAATGTAGGCGGATCCTCAAACACTATGTTGTCTAAAGCACTTTAGGCTTTGGGTTTAACAGAAAAAATGGTTTAGATACTCTGATATGAACCACCACAAATCTATATGGACTCAATGCAATAATAGCAATAATAATGACAACAATAATAATAATAACAACAGGACCACAAATTTAGAAGTTATTTACAAGTTATTTATGCCTTAAACATCTATATAATGATTACTACCTATGTAGCCAAATATGTAGGCAGACTCATCTGTGTCCTTATCTAACATAATTACACAGAACATCTGTATATTGAAATCTCCATAAGAAAAGTGTGTAAAAGTGTTTCAGTATAAACTGAAAATTGAAATAATTAGAAAAAAATAATTGGATAAAAAACCCATTTCAAACAAACACAAAATTATGGTTGTGAAATATGAATATGACTGTTTTTAACGGTAGTATTGAGAATTGCAGAGTATTCAAAGCTTGTAAAATGCTGTGATCACACACCTCCTCGACAGTAGGGACTTTACTGTTAGCATTCTGTAAGGCCTCCCACAGCACTGAGTCTTTGGTCCAGGCCCTGCTCTCCAACACCTGCTCCTCTATAGTGTTCAGATGCTTCACCATGTCTCGGGAGAGACTCTCTTCAGAGCGAATAAACACTTCTATCACCTGTATAGGCAAAAAAAAAACAAACATTCATTTAGCATTAATTTTTAATTTTGCTGCAAGACCAACTTTGTTTTGATACCAAACTTAAAAAATGCATAACCTATAATAATACTAACCATCATACTAAGAGTTTTTGTTATATATTTTCAGACAAATTAACATTCGCTGCCATTTGATTAGAAAACATTTCATACAGCTTTATGAGGACAATCATCCAGACACAGAGTGATTTTTGAAAAAAAAAGTGGACAAACCAGGATGAGGTAAAATGTTTTTTTGTTTTTTTTTGAGGAGGTAAAATGTAACAGATATGCTATGCAGTCCAACAAGAAGAACCTGCTTTTAGGCATGTTCGTGTAGTAACAAACCAACATCATCCGCACATTTTCACAGTAATCCTTCATGATTAAATAAATGGCAATGAATGTTTTCCTGATAGGCTGCAAAGTGCCTAAAGATACAAGGATCCTAGATAAAGGAGTTCCAACCACTCAGCATTCAGTACCACCAGTATACTGATCACCGCCTGATCATCTGGACTTCAGTTAGATGCTCTTTGCTCTGCTTGAATGATTCATACATAGGTCACTGTGTGGCTTATACAAAAAACATTCCTGTGGAACTGGTCAGGGTCAGTGACTGGGCTAAAATAAGAGCCTTTGTCCTTCTGGGGGGAAAAACCTAAAATGCACTTTCGCACTTTCGTCCTGCTCTCACACTTTGTTCCACAATCACATGGATTTCTGGAACAAGCAAGAATGACATACTTCGACGTATCATATAAACTTATTTTAGCATCTTTATCTTATATTATAATAAATATATATCATCACATTTATCTAATCTTATAAACCACCGTGAACTATAGACTTGCTCATTAATTTATACACCTGACCTTGTAGAAATAGAAAGGCCTGAGCTGGAAAGTTTCTAAAATCCAGGGGAAGGTTCGCTGGGAGCTGTAGGCAAACAGCACCACCTCTAGACAGCAGGCCAGAAGGGAACAGTGGAACACCTCCTGCTCCAGAAGCCCCTAAAGAGAGAGAGAGAGAATTCCCTAAATTCATGCTTAACATTGCTAGATACATTTCTACACCAAGACTAGCTCCTAAGACCAGACTGTAGGTTTGTTTGTATATTATGAATGATCGACACAGGCCAGAACAAAGTAGTATCCTGATTTAGTGTGTTTAGTGTGGCTGATATGACAAAATATTTCTACCTCGCTACTATAGATCACAATATACTTTTCAAATTATAAAGAGACTAACATCAGAACTCAAAGAAAAATGATCAATCGCATGTTTATTCCAAAAGAGATTTAATTAAGATTTAAGTAGATCTGATCTGGTCGGTATTGTAACACCCATGACTCATAGCTTGGACAAGCATTTTTTTTTCTATTTTACCAGTGCACTATAACTGAGGTTTACAAACTTGAGTAAAAAAAAACAAAACACTATCATTAAAATGCATCAATAAATCATTATCTATATTGTGAAATTTTAATAACACAACAAAACTATACATACACACTACCGGTCAAAAGATTTAGAACATCCCATTGTTTTTTGTATTGAAATTCAAGCGGTTCAGTGTCTTTGTGTTCATTCTGCAGAAAGCTCTTCCCAGCTCTGCTGCAGAAGTTCCCATAAGTCTGCGGCTCTTATAGGCTGCTCTTCTGTCCAATTCATCCTAAAGCAGCTCGATGGGAGACTTCTGGCCACTCCATGTTCTCCAACTCACCATCTTTTTTTTAAGGTAGTTCTGGCAGAGCTTGGACTTATGTTCTGGGTAACTATCTCGCTGTAGGACAAATCTGACCAACTAGGCCCAAACCAGAGGAACTGCATGGAGCTCCAGAATTATTTCCCACTTCTAGGTATTCTCACCATTTTTAAACTTCTCGCAGTTCAGCTCTGTCCTTTGTACCATTTAATGCTATTCATTGGACTTGAACTGTTTGCATTTCAATTTTTAAAAAAGCTTGAAACACTGGGGTGTTCTAAAACTTTGGACCTGTAGTGTGTATATATATATGTGCATATATATTACAATCCATATTTATATTTCTAGATTTTATGCTGTATATTTTATATGGTACTGTTGATATAGTATTTTATTCTGTCATCTTAATTTTTGCTGCTCTTAACTTTGTTCTGCTGTGACAAAACAAATTTTCCACTTGTGAGACTAATAAAGGTTTATCTTCTCTCATCTCAAACAACAAACACATCCAGAAAGTGACACAAAGGGACTCATTAAATGACTAGATTTTGCCAAAATGTTAATTTAGTGATACAAGATTAGTACAACAGGCTACAATAAGCCCCAGCGCACTTACGGTCATGTCTTTACCCTGCAGTCTCTTCATCTCCTGGGTCATAACGCTCTCCAGGATCTTATAGTACAAAATCTCAGCTAGTTTCAGGCGGTTCTCCGCAAAATCTAAAAAAAAAAAACCAATTATCATCAGTATTGAGATGGCATGAACAACATGGATTTAAAAATCTGGATTTACTTTTTTTACTTATACGCACAGTAAAGCTGTATGTAGTTAAAGTACTGAGTACACACTTCCTCCAACAACCTAAAAATAAGATCCCTCACCCAGATGAGCTCCAGGCAGGTCCTCTGTTTGATTGGTGTAGCCCTGTTTAAAAGTCTCTCCTAAACTCTTCACCCGATTCTGTATGGATTCAGTTGGGTCACGAGAACAAGACCTAAAGAAACACAAACACACACAATCAATATATTGGTTTTAGTGTACTGTTACAACCAAGATTCCCCACATAAAACAATATGAGAGTGTATCAAACTCCCTGTCTAATTAACACCAACTATAGGGCACATTTGTGGTCACACAGAACAAAAGTTCACAATAAAAAATTGGTTCCTTACAATAATCTAGCATTATTGTAGATTATATTTTAAGTATTTTAATGATTTAACAAAAATCTAACATGCCACACCCTCCTGTCCTTTAATACAGACACTCACTTAAAGATTTGCAGGAGCGCCTCGCTGGGGGCATTGCGGAGGCCGGACACCATGCTCTGCAGTCGACTCACGCTCTGAGTGGCCGAAGAGACCGGGGTGATGAGCACCTCTTTCTCCTTGAGGTATCTCCGACCTGTTAGTGGAGTGGAAGGTGCCAGGGAGCGCGTCTGAGGGGGAAAAAACAGAGAAAATCAGTGAAGGAGTGTAACCACAGTCCAGCTTTTAAGTGAGCAGTGTGTGAGGACGGTACCTTGCTCAAGGTATCTCAGCGGTGCTTAGCGGTCTTGGGAATCAAACCCAGACTTTCTGATCACAGGGCGAATGCCCTAACCACTAGGCTACCAGCTGCCCAATCTTAGAAATTTAGGATTTGAACATGTCAATAAAGGTAAAACTAAAGTCCTCATCCATGGGGGAAGCCTGTAAGAATAATTCAACTTGGCAACAAATTCTAAGCAATACTGAAATCCAGACTGAAACGTCATCATAGTTAAAATACCAAAAACATGTAAAACATATCCACACCTATATTTAAGGGTCTGTAGAGAACAGCGGAAGAAACTACCTTTTAATGAGGATTACCAAAACATGAGTCAGTTATCTGAAGAAAAATGTTTTGAGAGCAACAAGCTCAAATGTTTGGATATAAAGGAGAAAAAAAAATCATAAAATCTAAAAAGTCTGTAAAAAACAAACAAAAAACACCAAACACACACTTCATATAATTCTACTCATGAAGCATCTTAAGCACAGATGTAATAAGGGTGAATCTAAATCAACATTTCTCAAGCTTCTTTGTCCCAGGGCCCAGTCATGTCAGGCTTTGAGGCTGCATAGGCCAACGCCCCCAACGTGAAATTTTGACTGGTGCAGAAGCTTGGCGGCCCAGCATCTAAATATACTCTTATGAAGATCCAGGAGAAACCAGGATCTAAATATACTCTTATGAATCTTCCTATTTAACAAACCATCAGGTATTTGTGCAGGTACCAACTATTCTTTTTCTATTACCTTCTCAAAGTGCTGCTGCAGGTTGCTCTCCACTTGCATGCGGGCTGACAGTTGGCCAGATGGTGGCTCTGTAGTGACTTTGCGAGGAGTGCCGATCTCCTCATCTGCATCGGCCCCCAAAAACACTCGCTCGTCAAAGTCCCCCACAGTCAGGACATACTCCTCATACTCACGATTCAAGGCTTTACTGGACAAACACACAGATACATATGAAAACATGGACATACGTTTAAAATATAGCACCTGAATTGGTGTAAAACTGATAAAATAACAATAAGTTTAAAGAAAAGTGGCCAAAAGAATACTCTTGCTTACTTATTATCTTGGAAGTTGGGGGTGTCCAGCAACTCTGTGAGGGTCTCGTCGTCCCCTTTTAGAATCTGGTATTAAGACAAAATAATAGATCAACAACTACTTCAATGTTTATCTTTCCAGTAAATAGCGGATCAGAGCAAAACGCTTAGTGGAGGACCTTAAGGCTCTGGGTAGAACTGGGCAATAGGTCAGGAACATAATATCAGTACTTTAAAACAAACAAATAGATAAATATAAACACTGTCCAGTTGCATGTTTCATTATAAGTAAAGCAAAAGAAATCTGGTCCAGTGTAGTATGTGACATGTTTGATAAGTATCTTTATTTTTTGGCAGGTGGCACCATAGTTTTTGGCAGGTGACCTTTGAGTAGGGTTGCAACGATTAGAAATGTTGGTATTACGATTATAGTCTCAATAATTATCACGGTTATCTTATGTGAATTGATTTCACAACTGTATTAATTTATATAAGTCACACAAATATAATGGTTTTGAATTTCAGAAGCTATTTCAAAATAAAGTAAAAGTAATCTCTGTAACCATCTGTAAGACTGTAAAAGTCTGTGAGCTGAGGTTTTGAATACACTACAGTCAAAGCCGCGAGCATGTTCCGTAAGTATTGGGACACCCGGGCGATGCGCTATTATATGTCTCTGGTTTCCAGCGGATGTTTCCCGTTGTTGGGGGAGTCTTAACGGTGGATTAAACGCAATGTTTCACACCGCAGTTAATAGTCAAACTGATTAATCCCTTTAACCCTACCTTTGAGTATCATGAAAATGTCTTTAGTTATGTTACCCATCCCTACCTCTCAGGCAGTCTGAAAGCAAAACAAAAGTGAACTATGCATGCATGCATCTCACGTTTTTCTCAAACAGCCGCCTGATGTATGGTTTAAAGTAATGCTCCTTTATTCCTTTTGCCTCCACAACTAGACCGTCGTGCAGTTCACACAGCTTTTCAATCACACATGGCGCTTCATCTGAGCTTCCAGAATCCTTTGGCAGACCTGGAGAGAAAAGAGATACATTTTTCTTGCCGCCCATATTATGGTTGATATATGAGATGATGAGGTGATGCCCAAAGTCTTCAAGATTCAGAAACATTCATTTCAGCAGGCTTCAGATCAGTGCTGGCTGATATTAATTTATTTGCGACGTGTAGAGTACAAACTCCATACCACTATTTGTGTAAATTAGTAAACTACTGCAATTCTTTTTATTTATAGTATTTAAATCCACCTCCTTCACAGACCACAGCATATCGCTTATATTAAAATAGTGTATAAAGCATAGACTTTTATTTTGACTTCATGTTTATATTATATTGTTCTACTCATTGTTCCTTTGTGTCTTTATGAAGTCACAGTACAGCTTTCTGATTCTAATACACATTCTTTACTGACCACAATACTACATTATTTATATACCATGACATTGTTTTTTCAGTACTCAATCGGAATGGTACACATCTGACTTTTTGAGCCCTACAGTAAAAAGTTTAGTGTTTCTAATGATGCTGAGTGGCATTTTGGTTTCGCCACAGCACAGGATGCTTCAGTGTTTCGGACAAAGAAATTCACCACTAGAGGGAATATCTTTTGGAGGAAGAGTGTTCCATCCTTCCTGGACAGTCCCAGAAACTTGGAGACCCAAAATAAAAGAAACTCTGTATTTTCTTTTGTTTCTTTACCCAGAGTTATCTGAAGGGTTTGATGACATTTAATGTTCTCAATTTCGTCTAAACCCAAGTGTAGTTTTTTTTTGTTTTTTTTTTACAAAAATCCATCTTGTATTTTAATGTGGTATTGAGGAACAGTTCTCCAGGCTTCCTGAAGGACTTTCAGAAACTAATTTTCAGTCCAGTTTCAGAGGAATGTTCCTGTTGGTTAAGACACACAGTGACCTACGTATGAATCATTCAAGCAGAACAAAGAGCATCTAACTGAAGTCCTGAACCAGTGAAGAACCAGGAGCAGAGGATTCCAGATGATCAGGTGGTGATCAGTATACTGGTGGTACTGAATGCGGAGTGGCTGGAACTCCTTTATCTAGGCTTCTTGTATTTTTAAACAAAAGTAAAACATTTATTCACATTTCTTTCATTTAATCTCTTCAACATGCCAGAGATAAGACAAAAATAAAACAGCAGTTTTGCACCAACAAGTAGATTCAAAGCAAAAAGGGGTGACTCAAGACTTTTGAATGGTACTGTATATTAAGGTTATGAACAAATGGGCTTAAAACGTGTGAAATTTCACTGCAAGCCTGTATGCACTACCTCTGAAATGTGGATTGATGAGGTCTTTCCTGTTGGTGCACAGTAAAGCGTTACCATAGACCAGGTCCAGACAGCAGAGAAGAAGGTGGTAAGAGTTCACCAGATCATCTCCAATCATATGGAAATTGCCTGTATTCGCCAAATAAAATAGTTTCACATGAGTACACTAGAACAGAAGGATTCTCTGCATTTTAGTTTTAGAGAGAGCAATTAAATTACCTCAACATCTGATTAAAATGATGCTGAACTACATGAATATAAAGAAAATATTATATCACTGTTGGGACAACCCTGTATATCCATTGTTTTTTATGTGATTTATGTACACTTTGTGAAATTTCCTTTTTGGAGATACAAGGTTTAGTTCCAACATTTACTGACTAAATATGTATCGCATTCACTTCATACAATAACAGTCAGTCAATAATTTAAAGACAAAACCGAACCTTTAGTATACACGAAGAGAGTCCAACAGAACTTGAAAACATCACTGATGTGGCAAGGAAGACGCCTAGAAGAAAGGCAGTATAATCAGATAAATGCTTATTCATTGTAATTACAGAGCAGTTACTGTACAACAAAAAACTGAAATTAAATTAAATAAGAAATTTAGTATGAAGCGCAGGAGAGAATGTTTACCTGTGCTTCCTGCCTCTTGGAAGACGAGGAGGATCACCTTGAGGATTTTGAAACATGTCCAAAAAGATTGGTTCAAATTTACGAAAAATCACAGTAGACACCTCAAAATTCCTCTCTAGACAGCTTATGCGGTTACGGAAATCCTGGGAAAGGTTTGACATATCCGCCCATTTCTTCATCTTGCTGAAAAACTGGATCAGGCTGAAAATAGAAGAAAAGGAGTGAAATCTCAATAAAAAAGCATAAGGGAAACAAACACTTTTCTCTTCTATGAATGTATTTAAAAATATTTTATTTCAAAACCTTTTCAACATTCAAATACCACTTTGTTAATACTTAGGGTATTTATATTTGTCCAAATGTGGGTTTTTCTTTACCTTAGTTTGGAGGATCTCAGTATCCTGGTGAGGGAAACGCAGTTGCCTTCCACCAGACCTCTCCCAACAGTGGGAGTGGAGCCTTTCCGACAGGCAGCGTACAGAGAGCAGCCCAGCCAGTGCACAACCTCACCCTGAAAATGACAGAAACACACAGTCAAACTACTAAGTCACCAAACAGGAACACAAAAGGAACACTTGCCTAGACTAAAACTACAAGAATGCTGGCAGTTTCTGTTGGTCTGTCACTTTCAGTTAATGTTTTTAATCTGTTTTCACCTGCTGAAATAGTGTTTGAATGTCAGAGTTTCCCAAACAATGACTTATTTGTTGTGGTTCACCACAAAAACGCGTGTCAAATATTGATTTTTGATCTGGTCTGTGAATAGACCCTCCTCTTCACATACTAAAAAATAATCATGCACTGGAGGAAAGACCGTCATTCACAGAGAAGATAGCTGGCCGTATCAATCTGCAGTTCATAAATGGTTAGTATCAAGAATATTTTAGCCCAAATTTATCCAAGTTATTTCAATTTTTGCATCATCAGTCTCAAAATCTAAGAATACAAATCACACTCCATGGTAGAATCGTAGTAATACACTCCAGCAAGTGGTATATTGGCACTGATGTGCTGATCTATGACTCCAATCAATCAATATCTCAATGCTGCCCTTCTTGTGTATAACTGCACAATTGTGCCATAAGCACGCATTTTTAGGCACATGTTTGGCCAGCAACACAGACACTAATATTATTGACTGTGAAGAGAGCCCTACAGTATTAGCACTATTTAGTCCTATACAGGACTTATAACTGAAGTCTCACGGAACCTGATGGAGGGGTTCAGTGTTTTCAGCACGGAAAGCTTGGCTTTCACAGCAGGACTGAAACAAAGCAGATACTGCCAAAGAACATAAAACTGTATTACCTGGACACTTACCACCACACTGACTACAAAGATGCATAACTTGCAGACTGTACAGGAATTATCAAACTAACAAGAATACAGCTAGTCTGCAAGTTTCAGAAGTTAAAAACAAGAATGTTTATTTTCTCCTGAGGCTTCTGAGGTTTTAAGAATTCAGCATTTGTTTCAACTTTCTTTTTGCTTATTTCCCATGAAACCGCACTAACCCAGTGGTTTCTGATTTAGTAGTTCATGCTCAAGTCCCAACACACCCCAGATCAATTGTTTTATTTCGTCAGTTTCCATCACTATCACAAAAATAGTGCAAATAAATTACCAAATTATTATTTGGTCCTTACCTGGAATTACAACTACTACGACTTGCCTCACAAACAGTAGGTACCTAACTTGTGTATCACTTTGATGAGCTAAAATACTTAGTCCATCTTATGAGAGACATTCATGTAAGCCATGTATTTAAAATCAAGCAGGAAACAGCGGCTGATGGCCCAGGGCTGACTGTGGCTGTGTCTGAAGGTTTAGTGCGTAGTGCGCACTGCCTTCTGTAGTGCGCACTGCTGTGGGTCAGTGCTGTCCTAAACGGAACACTAA
>JBBJLR010131574.1:0-17467 GCA_037577145.1 Brachypetersius gabonensis | reverse complement strand
TGTTTGACTTAAGTGTGATTTGAGTCCGAGACTCGAGTCCCCATCTCTGGCAACCAGAGCCCGTTAGTAATATTTCTTGACGTTTGTACTCAGTTCAGCAGAACAATACTATGCTTAGGTGTCAATAACTGTTCATTGCTTAACTTTACTTTAGGTTTGGTGAAAGGTTTTTAGCCCTCTATACACGTTAATTCCTTCCTACAATCCTGAGGGCTAAGCCCACCTTGTCCTTCAAGCCTAGTGATGTAGATTTGAGACGCCTTCCGGATGTACTGAAACACCTTCCGGATATACTGAAATGTTTTCACACACACCAACATGTGAAAATCCTCACTATACTATAGGAATTTAATTTTGTTACACATGCATTTCATACGTGCGTGAGTCAGTTTCACCTGTATCTTTATGAGCATTTCATATGTGAGTGTGAGTCTTTTCACCTGTGTGTGTATACGTGTTTCATATGTGTGTGTGGGTCCTTTTCACCTGTATGTGTATACGTGTTTCATATGTGTGTGTGTGTGTGTGTAAGACCATTTCACCTGTATCTGAGTGAGCGTTTCATATGTGTGGGTGTGAGTCCTTTTCACCTGTATGTGTATACGTGTTTCATATGTGTGTGTGTGTGTGTGTGTGTGTAAGACCATTTCACCTGTATCTGAGTGAGTGTTTCATATATGTGTGTGTGAGTTTTCAGTAGAATGGATGCATGCGCGACAGTTTCATATGTGAATGTGTGTGTGTTTCAAATGTGTTTGTGTAACAAAAGTCTAAAATATTTCCTAAACGGCCCCTCATAGTCCAGGAAAAAATCCTAGCAAACACCTGGAACACCCCTGTCAGAACAACAGCCTTAATAATAAGCAAGCGGAAAACTATCCGCCATTGGACAGAGCTAGATAATAGACTAATAATAAGGAAGTAATAAGGAAAACCATATCATTAATTATAAATGACAGTTTTAACATTCATGCAGTTTTTTTTAAGCACCAGCATAATTCATCCATGCATTGATTATTTGAGTCACTTGTCCTGACCAGTGGTGGAGGGAGCCAGAATGAAGGCAATAAGTGTTTCTAATAAAGTAGTCACTGAGTAGAAGTACAAGGTGGGTGTCTCTAACAAAGTGGTTAGTGAAACAAGGTTATACATTTTACTAACAGTTGACCTTCTTGCTTTAACACTTTTACAGTTTACTTTATATTATATTTTTATTATAAGTCATGGCACCACTCATCTCAGCTGTAAATCTCATGAGTGGGTGTCAGTGGGTGCTTCACAATTAGTTTTTGTGAGAGAGCACTGCCTCTTTATCAACATTTCAGCACTGCAGCTTTTATGGCATTGGATGTGTCGCCTCGTTTTATGTAGCCTGTGGTTTTATAGTGCAATGCTTCTCAAAGTAAATTGTCCTCAAAGTAGTCACAAGTTGGGTACGAGCTCATATCTGGACCATCTGGGGTCCCTGAGGACAGTTTTGAAAACCACTGATTTACTTGTAGGTACATTTCAGAATGTGGATACTGGGTGGAGGAACACGTTTAATAATGTTAATTCATCACGTTATGAACAGGGTTATTAACAGGGTTAATAATGAAATTCATCACGTTATGAATCTTCTATAAAGTAGTCTGCATAATGTCCATTTGAATTTTACTTCCAAAGTTTTCTGCAAAATATTTCAGCCCATTGCTGCAATATTTCTGCCACTGACCAAGACCTTTCGGAGCTGAATCCTGAAACAGTACACTACTTCTGTAGAGTACACTGCAGAACTGCTGGAGTACACAAGGGGGTGCTAAAAGAAAGCCAACATTTATCTACACTGATCTGGCACTATACTAAACCCTCCTACCTAATATTATGTTCACCTTGTGCCATCAAAACAGCTCTGACCTGCCAAGACCTCTCAATATGTGTGTTTATGTTTACATTACAGCAGACGATCTTATCCAGAGCGACATACATCAGTGCTTACGGAGTCTACATCTGTTCTTCATACCTGTAAAGCTATATGAAGAACAGTGGCAGTAGCTCAGTGGGTAGGATACTTGCTTCTGGACCAAGAGGTCATGGGTTCAAATCCTACCTTCAGCACCACCACTGGGTCCCTGAGCAAGACCCTTAACCCTTAGTTGCTCCAGGAAAACTGTCCCCTGTAGTCAGAGAATGAAAGTCGTTTGGATAAAAGCGTCTGATAAATGCCGTAAATGTAAATGTAAAAACTAAAATCAACACCTGCTTTTTACCAAAAACAGTTAAGAGGGTAAGAGCCTGAGGTTTTTAAACATAAAGAAAATTTGTATAAGAGA
Source organism: Brachypetersius gabonensis (assembly GCA_037577145.1). NCBI lineage: Eukaryota > Metazoa > Chordata > Actinopteri > Characiformes > Alestidae > Brachypetersius > Brachypetersius gabonensis. The sequence continues at coordinate 15,155 of JBBJLR010131574.1, read as the reverse complement.
TAAACAAGAGGACTAATTAGTCACAAAGGTACTCCTTGAAGAGGTGTGTCTTCAGATGACACTTTAAGACTGAGAGGGACTCTGCAGAACTGATTGAAAGAGGGAGTTTGTTCCACCACTGGGGGCAAAGACTGAAAGGAGTCTTGATGCATGTCTTCCTGTTCTCTGAGCTCTGAGAGGATTTAGGATTTAGGATTTAGGTGTGTGAGAATTTAGGGACACTGAAGACTGACCTCGCAGCTGCATTCTGAATCAACTGAAGTGGTTTCGTTACCTTCAGTAGAAGTCCAGCCAGTAGAGAGTTGCAGTAGTCCAGCACGTCCCATAGATGCTCAAATGGATTGAGAGCTGAGGAATTTGGAGGTCAATACCATGACCATTCCGTTACTCAAACTGTTCCCGAACAGTGTCTGCATTGTGACAGGGGCATATTATCCTGATGAAAGGGAGAACCCAAGGGACAGCCTGCCATTTTGGAGTTGCTCTGAGGCAGTGATCTAGCCATTACAATTTGGCCCTCAGATTCTTAAACTCACACATATTTCCTGCCTAATCAACTTTAAGAACTCTTTGTTTGCTGCCTAATTTATCCCACCCCTTCATAACTGTGGTTTTAATGCTATGGCTGATCAGTGTGTATAATGTCGCATATCAATCTCTAGAGGGCGTTGTTGTGCTAAAACAGAGAGTAAAAGGCCTCTCAAATGGCCTTCCCTCTGTAATGTGTAAGAGTTTAAAACATGGCAAAAAGGAAAAACACCCGACACAAAAGTTCAGGACCTCGCTTTAATCCGAGACTTTTATTACGATGCCGTTGCTTTTGGCATCAAAGTCCAACATGAAATATTTCAAGGAACAAGACTAGGAAAAACAGCACATAAATCAAAAATCAATATCATCTCTATTAAGGAAAGCTCAATTTTTACCCAATTCAACAATTTATTCATAAATATACATTAGAAACTGAGGTTTATAGAAATGTATTTCAGAAGAAAGCCACACATTCAGTGGTATCTGAGAACAGAGCCTGCTCCACACTTTGTGTATCTAAGGCGTTGCTCTCCAAGACAAGGTGTGAGTCCAGTCTAGGAATACATTTAGCCTCCAATGGTAATTTTCCTTCAAAATCATAGTTAATTTTTTTTCTCCAACTTGGAAGCTCTTCAGTCCTTTCAGGTTCCCGTAAGTGTAAAAGTGCAATTTGGTCCCATCTTTGAGGAAAGGTGCTGCTCTTTGGTCCAACCCAGCAAAAGCAACGTTATTGCTCAGTTATTGCTATCACCAGGTTAAAATAGAGCTTCTGATGACAAAAGAAGACGGAAATCTGATGACAAAAGCTCAAAAGTCAAAGGGGGCACTCCTGCCCTGTGGTTTTATAAAGCACTACATGCTCTTTGTCCTGCAGAAGCTTTATGACAGTGTTTAGCATCTTTGCTGTTTTGGAAAGTCTTCGAAAGCTGCTAGTTGATTTGTCCAGCACACAGAAACAAAGTTCTTCTTAACTACAAAACATCACAGGTAACCCAACGCCTGGCATTCCTCACATCGGCGCCAGGTCTGATACAGCTTCAAATAATGAGCCTTTCATTACAAAAGAACCTTCAGTTTGAAGACCAGGCCTGAAGTCCTACACACAGTTATTTGGGGGCTTAAAGAAAAGTTTCAAAAAGGGCTGGTTAGCATGTGGTTTGGATAGCAGGTATGCTAGCCTGCATAACAGTTTATCCAGCTGACGTTTTAGCACACAGTAATGTGATCTTTGATGACTTAACCTGATTTAGATAGGCTAGGAGACAATACCAGCTAAATTAGCTTTTCAGCTGGCTAGTTTATCAGCAAAGGCCTACTTTTGTACAAAGCAATTCCTCAGCCAGTAATGAGACCGAAGTTCTCTAGCATAGATTCAACTCCCACTCCAGAGACTTGATATTCTCCTCGGACTTGAATGAAACCACAAAGCTGGAAATTAACATTGTTTCAGACACTGAGCTGAGGCATTTGACTCTATAGAAATGGCAAACCGACATAAAAAGTCACAGTCAGCTTTGACCATTCTTGGGAAATCTCATTTCCATTCTGCTTCAGGAAATTTTGGATAGTCGACAGATGATCAGCCTGAAGAGCATGAAGGAGAAAAATGATACTGAATGAATTCATCTTGCTCTCCAGATGAAGCCCCAAGATTAGAACTTGCACATAAATGGTACACATCATATCATTTACTGTGGTAACCAGGACTAAACAGATTTGCATATTTGGAGCAAAGAACAATAATCTGTCAGATGCACCTTCAGTCAGGCATTGGCAGGACATGAGGTTAGTTTCCATTTACCTGCCTTTTTTGTGAACAAAATATTAATTAAAAACTTGTAAAAATAGTTTTTACAATCACATTAAGTGGTTTTTCTGATGATTTCATAGAGCAAAATTTCAGTAACATGACATTTAAGATTTAAGTCAAATGACAAAAAAAAAAAGTGATGTCTCCATGCTTTTGCATGTGGTTCCCTCGCGCACAATACGGCAGGTCCCTCGAGGGTACCTCCGCTTTGAATGACTAATCAAATGGTGCACAAGTCATTATGAAGTTGAAGATCCACTTGACCCGTAAAGTACTGAACACCCATAAAGTACTGAACACAAGTTCCTCATACATAGCTGCACCAGATACAAGGGGGTTACTTTCCTATTCCTGCATGCATCACATGCCCTCATTAAACATGGATACACACTACCATGCCTACTCTGGAGGATATGGTCCAATCACTGCGAAAACTGATAAGATCTTGCAAGTTGGTCAACATCTTTGACTGTAATAACTATTCTGTGGATACTCAATGAAAACACATACCTATGAAACCTAGAAACTATGTTTAAAGTTTTTTATCATCTCTATTTTGTGCAAAACTAGAATGGAATCCCACTAATGCTAAATTCTTCAAGCCCCTCAAACCACCCAGCCTTTCTCTACATGAAGATGGAGGGGTTTGGGTTACTGGAGGAAAAAAAGGTCACTTTCGGGACAGGCTAAGGCCCGGTTCACATCAGCATGACAAGTCTAGACATGAGTATTTATCTTTCTAAAAAAAGGTGGAATGTTTCAAGTTCTATATTTTCTTTTGGGAAAGAGCTAGCATGTGAATGGCAAATTAAGTTTGGATGCTAGATGTTATATCTTAAAATATTCAGGATTGGAGCCAACCTAGAAGCCCAGAGGGGAAAATCCATAAATTTCTTAGCTTCATCAACTGTTTTTTTCTCTCAACATCAAGAGTTAGCAGCGTTTTGCTGAACTTAGCATAATCAAGTTTAGCAGGAGGTAAAGTCAGGTTTGAATGAGAATGTTTTTTTCTCCTCCCCTCTGTTTGCTGGGGTCAGACTGAATGCTCTGTTTTGCTACACTGGCTGTGTTAGCATTACTTTTTATGACTATGCTGTGTTGGGCTAATGTATTAGCATAATTTACTCTATCAAGCTGCTGTAAATGTATATTTGTGTTACTTTGTGAATGTGTGTTGTGAACAGCAACTGTCCTGGTTTGTAAGCTATGTTTTGAGACACTGTTTATGTTAACACTGTGTCGTGTGGTGGCTCTAGTACGTCTGGGGACAGAAGAACGTCTGGCAGTGGCCACTTTGGTTTGATGCTTCTTGACGAGATCTGGGAACTGTTTGGTGTACAAAGTGCTGGTGTATTGAAGCTCAGGCGTGATGAGCTTCTCACAGAGACGATGTGTGTCATTGTCTAGGCTAGGACGAATGTTATATCCCTGGATGATTGCTGCACCGTACTGAAATGGCTTCAGCGATATATCCTGGATCTTCTCAGGATCCACAGCACCACCCCCTAGAAGGCAGGTTTGTTCGAGCTCCGCCCTCCGTGCCCTTAGAAGCTCCACCTCCTCTTGAAGCTTAGTGCGTCCTAGCATGGTGTCAATGCGAAACCAGAAGGTGGCATTGAAGTGCTGGTACAGCCGCCAGTCCAAGGAGTTCCACTGTTTCACAATCTCAGCCAAGTCTGGACTCAGCTTGCTTCGAGACCTCTCACTGCGGCTGTTAAGCCGAAATGACACCACGTCCTCCAGCGTCCAGCAGAGAGAGTGCTTGAGCAGAATCATGGACTCATCAAAGTACTCAGAGATGAGAATCAGATGGAAGTTGCTCTCGACCGCCGCAATCAGGGCATGGCTGCGCTGTTCCAGCTCCATCTGATTTGCAGGAGGTGAGTTGTCCATGCCAAAGTCGAACGTCAAGATGTTTTGAGCATAGTGGTTGTTGGGCAGGGAGGGATTGTAAGACCGACCACCATCAAGCAAGAAATCTGTGAGGGTCTGGAATTTCTGGAACGCTGGGATGCTCTTGTAGTACGTAAAGATGGATTCCATCATGGACACTGGATTTCGCAAAATGGAAAAATAAAAGGTGTCCATGGGCATCACTTTTCTCACCTGGAGTTGGGGGAGGGGGATAAGGAGGTGGAAGATAATATCAAGGCAGTATTCCAACATTCCAATAACATACACTCACAATTAATTTTGTAGGCAACCCCTCCCTAATTGCTTCACCTTATAGACGATCAGCCATCTATGCATGCACAATCTGTGTTAACAAACCATATGACTGATGGGCTGCAGTTTGTATATGTATTCCTGTACGTTTACATATGTATTCCTCTAAGTGAACCGCCCTTAAGGGTAAGGGTAGATGTACGAGACAGAAATTTCAAATTAGGTGAACAGGGAATACTTTATACAACAGGGTCCCAACTTCCCCTGCTCCCCACACATCTGCTCCAACTAATCAGCTCATTAATAGGATCGAAATGAGTGTGTCAAAATTAAAAAATGTGGAGGGCAGAGGGGCTCCAGGAGCAGGGATCAGAATCCATGTTTTTCATTATTGTAACGATCATGCTTGTTTTTTGTAGAACTGTTTTCCTGCTTTTTTCTGATCATATCTCAGTAGTTCCTTATTATTATTACATGTTGCGTTAACCCTTATAAAGATCAAAATAGCAAATTATGCATGGTCATGGCATTAGATAAGCCACCACTTTATATGGCATGTAAATGATATAAGATACTGACCTCAGGGCCATAGAAACGCATGTGGTTGCACATGATGTGGAATTTTGTCACTCTGTGAAACCGCATGCCCTCCACAAAGTGTGACATGAAGAAGTACGGGTAGTACAGCTGGCTGTGCATGTTTACTGGCAAGGCAAAGGTCAAGTTTCGGGTGTCACCATAGTGATACAGTATGTTTAGGATGGTGCTGCTGGCAGTTTTGTGGGTTTTAAGGAAGACGATGTGGTTTTTCGGTCGGCACACACCGCTCTCGTCATAACTCAGCACATTCACAGCCTGGTTGTTGGAGTTTATAGGGATACGATGAGGTTTGAACCGCTGAAAGTCTTCATGGAAAACCTTTAGTGACTTTTTTGGCATACCTGGCTTCAGTGTTGATGAACGCATGGAGACTTCTGGGTGAAGAAACTCTGACTTGTCTTTTGAAGAAACCTCAGGAAATGTTTTGGGGAAGTTTTCAGATTTTGCATTTTGTGGTGGTGATTGCCCGAATACTTCTGAGTGAACCCAGGGTTCTTCCTCAGGGTTTGTTGGCAGAGATGCTTTGCTTGCCAGCTGATATCCATTAGGCATTAAAACCCTGCTGTGTGTGCTGGTGAGGCGTCTGGCTGGTGTGGTGTCGAGAGTCTTGCCATTCTTCCACTGGAAGAGGTGGTCGACTCTCTGATATGGGTCAAGGGTTGTAGGTATGGACTGGAACATTGCTCCTGCTTGTCCCTCAGCTGGGAGGCGACTGACACCTGATTGCTCATCAGCTGGTCCAATTACCTTTATGTTCCTGAAGGAAAAGAGGAGATTTGGGAGTGTTGGATCTACAATGTTTTTCAGGGTGCTCAGTGAACCAGTTTAACCATTAGACTGTACCCAGTCAGAAACTGATCACTGCATGGGCTCCATCAACCTTTTAGCTCCACTAGATATGTTGACACCCTCCTCTACCCTATTAATCACTAGTCAGTTTCTGACCATAGGACCACTGCTGCCCAGATATGATATAGATAGTTGACCATCCTCTGCACAGCTGTGACATGCAGGAAATTTTACTTAACTTTTAAACTGCGAAGGCAGTGACAGTCGGATCTGGTTGCCATTTAAAATTTACTTAAGCTTTTCCTTCAGCTATTCTTATTTATTGATATGAGAATGGCTTGGTACTTTGAAAGCTGGAGTATGCCAGTCTCACTGCTTTACAGAATGGCATGGAATGCATGTCTAACTGTTGCTTCCTGTGTGAAGACGTTTAATAAAATAGCAAAGTCTCACAAAAATAGTTTAGTCTCACAAAACTAGACACTTGCTGGTATTGTAATGTGGCAAGAGTAGTCTTAGATATTGGCCAATAGCCCAGAATTTAATTTTCTCTGAATGAGCGTGAAGTAGTTCTTTCATGTTATGTCTACCACTGTTTTGGAAATGGTCTCTAATTATTATTCCCTATAATCAATTATTATTTATATAGCCAATGTATATCAAGCACTATTGTAGGAAATTGTGTTTATACAAAGAGATTTTATCCCATTTCACAGCCCGTTCACCCGAGTGAAGCAGAGGACAGCCAGTGAAGCAGTGCTTGGGGAACAATGTGTGGGAATGGTCAAGGGCACCGCAGTGGTGCCACTAGCAGCCCTGGGATTGGAATTTACAATTATTGAATCTGAAAGGCAACTCCCTAGTCACCAAAAAAACAGCCGCCCAAAAATCTATTCATGCGTTTGAACCTTGCCTCTTGCAGTGTGGAGTGCTAACAAGTAGACCAAGGGGGTGAACTAAATAGTTAATAGGGTTTGTTTTGAACACAGCCCAAAATCATGAACTATACATTCAGCAGGCCTAATTTTGAACACAGTCCAAAATAGACATAACTGTAAACACAGCAAAGAATAATGCACTGTGTTACTTACCGGGCTTGCCGGACCACTCCAAGTAACTGCAGTGCCACACACAAGACAGTAAGCACAGTCAGTACCTGCCATGTGAACCGCAGGTGACTGCAACACAATGGTCTGGCACACCTGTAACACACACAACATGATTATGAAGCAATTGTGTGAGCAATGCAAATGTGAACTAGAGTGACACCTGTGGGGGACTGGAGCTATTCAGGAATACCTAGAAACTGTGACACTCATGGTGTACTCACACTAGGCAGTTTGAACCGTGCCTGAGTGCGTTTGACCACCAAAGCGCGGTTCGTTTGACTAGTGTGAGTACTCCAAACCGTGCCCGGGTGCGGTTCATTTAGTCGTCCCTGACTCGCTTGGAAGAGGTGTGCCAGAGCACGGTTCAGTTGGCGCGGTTCGCATGTAGTGTGAACACCAACCGTGCTTGAACACCGATCAGCACGCGTGACATCACGTTTTTGTGATGCTCCAAATCCTTTTTTTGTGCCACAAAAGCAACAGACCTGTTTAGCAACAGGCTGTGAGAGGGCTGTGGACCGCCGCAGACCAAACGACTCAAAATTACTATCAACAAAGTAACCAGAGCGATGGACTCCACTGCGTTCAGCGAGAGCGCCGCTCTTCCTATTTATCCTGAAACCATCGCACCATAATGACGTAAGCGTGCTCCGGCAAGAATGCTGAAACCCAATGTGAGTGCAGGCCAGAGGGGGAGTGGGGAGGGGGGACAATCGTACTCGGGCCTGGTTCACGGCACACACTTTTTACCTTTCTCTCTCTCTCTCTTTCTCTCTCTCTCTCTCTCTCTCTCTCTTTCTCTCTCTCTCTCTCTCTGTCAGGCCTCCTACAAAAGTAAATCAGTTAGTGCGCCTGCCAAGACGTGACTGTTTGTTTAATTATTGATCAGACTTTCAGCATCACTTGCTGAATGTACAGGAAGAAACAACTGCTTTTGTTACCAACTGGGATTACACCAGGCACCTCCCTGATCACACACACACTGGGTTGCTGAAAAGGCCTACAGTACATATATTTTGACAAAACTATTTCTACCTCTCTCTCTCTCTCGCTCTCACACACACACACACACACACACACACACACACACAAAAACACACACACTTTAACTTTGATGGAGACCAATATTTTTCAGGCTAAATGCTGTTTTATCATCCCCATCATCCCCATCAGCAGCTGCACCAGAATTCATCTATCACGGATCAGCTTTCACTATAGCTGTAGTCCAAAGATGTTTCCTGCTCCTCCAAATAGCTAGTCGATGCCCTTTTAGTTTCATCTCTCAAGCAGCTATGCAGGTTTGCCAGATTGGGCAGGATCCCTTATGCTCCCTCAGGATCTCAAGCAAAAATAAAAGTAAAATGATTCCATTTTTATTTTTACATTTGGATGCTGATCCTTCACCACAACTGACTCGCTTACTGACTTGCTGAACACAAATTAATTTTCTTCCTTTTTCCATTTAATTCTATTATTATTGTTGTTTTAAATGTTATATGGTTCAATGTTACTGTGATGAGACAACATTTGTCCATGGACCATGGAGCAACATACAGAACATTGAACATTAAGCAGAGTGCAAGTTATTATTGTTACTATTATTGTAATTATTATTGTTACTATTGTTGTTATTATTATTATTGTTATTATTATTATTATTATTATTATTATTATTATTATTACTATTATTATTATTGTTGTTGTCATTATTATTAGTAGTAGTATCACCAGAAATCTAATGTCTAAAATATGCATTGCAAAGCTCACAGCATCTTTTTTATTTTTCTGAGGATGTTTTTAAGTAATTGCACAAGTTAAATACTGAGTAACATATTGAGCTCCATTAACAGAACTGGACAGACATTTGGGCTGTAAAAGGATGCAAGAGTGTCTCAGAGTTATGAGATTAAAGAGTAAGATTTTTATTTGTTTCTTCGGAGGGTCTGTCACTGTCTTGCAACATGAAACTGGGATGTTCGGTCAAAGACCCATTTTAGAGGGACTCAGAGCTGTTTCTATGTATATAAGCAATCGGTACAAAATCAAATTACAACTGTGTTTTTGCATCTCTGTGCTTTGGAGACATATTGTATATTACAGCCAACCGTCTGCGGTCCCAATCTGCAAGTTTTTCCTCCTCACTCACTGCTGAGGCTGTGAACACCTCAAGAGACTCATTTTTCCCGGCTCCATCACAGAGCCAATACAGTGCCAGTGCCACACAAACACACATACACATACACATACACACATACACATACACACACACACACACACACACACACACACACACACACTCACACTACCTTCCAGAAACACCAAAATGCAATCTTCAGCAGAAGATGGGTTTTCTCTTATTTATCCAGCAGTTTGCTTTTCGTTCAGGGGCTAAAAAGATGGGTCCCGTAATCAAACAGAATCAGCATATCAACAAACACAAATGAAATGTCGAAAAATGAAACACATCATTTTTTTGTGTGTAGGGGTTGTGTTCAAATGCTTTTTTGCATGCTGTACTTTAATTTTCTCTTGAATTTATTATAGCTATATTTAACAGGTCGTTTAGGGGCACATTTCATTTCATGTTGTATTTGTATAACTGTATATGTAAACAAATCAAGAATCTTGAATCTTGACTAACAAAATCTCACTGTCGACAAACACAACCCCACCACAGAAAAACCAAATTAACTTGTAACTGTCTATTTAAGCTTCAGTTCTCCACCTCTGCTCTGTAAAATGTGATTTAAGTGGCTCCCCTTTTCCCATATGTCACACTCCAGACAATCAAGGACTTCTAAAGAAGTTCATTAGCCAGAGCAGGTGTTGCAGATTGTGGACCAGGACCAGGACCAGAGTTGGTGACCACTGCTGTACATGTTCGAGCCTTTGGAGTTGAGGGACAGCATGGGTGTAAAGGAATGTATAAAGTACAGGCCACTGTGGTCATCTCATGGAGTTTTGTAACATTCGCTGAGCAATGAAGATCTGCTAAGAAGTGTTTTAGGCATCCCCTGAGGCAAGTTTTTAAATCAGGATGTCATTTCACCTAATGGATGAAATTTGCAGAGGGAAGTTCACTTTTGACATTTCAACTGAGTTCCGTGGTTTAAGCACTGAAGCTTCCATTACTTTAGCTTCTTAGCTCCGGAGCTAAAACTAAAGATGTGAACTTCAGACTCTGTTATATTTGGAGAATGGGGTGAAGGGTGTAAGTCTGGCCAAATAAGTGGCTGGGAGCCGATGGCCATAAAATAAAGTCAAAAAACGTCAGAGTGCGTTAGTAAGCGAAATCAGGACAAAGCAGAAACAAGCACTTCTAGAGACACTTGCACTGACATTTTTTCCATATAAATAACGCCATTTTGGTGCAACACACACACACACACACACACACACACACACACACACACACATGAGGGACGGATAAAAAGTCCTTGACAAAGCACCTCAAGTTCCTTCAGGCTGAAGAAACATCTGGAGTGGGGAGTGTACCCAACCCAACCCCCAACACACACAGAGGTAATTAGACTGCGATGTGTTTTAAAGGAAAATTTCCCTATAATTCAGTGTGTGTAAACAGAGTGGTTCAGAGTGGGTTCAGTGTAGACGGTTCATTATAGAGACTCAGATTTCTTTATTGTGGTGGTGAATGGAACCAACACAAATAGAGCCGTTACATTTACTACTGACCCACAGTAAAGTTACATGTCTCTTCTGTGTTTATATTTAAAGCTGATGATGGTAAATTCCTAACAAAATCAGTTTTCTTTGTGGATTATTGTGCCTCACAACACCCTGCATGTACCCCTCCACCATTAATAGATTTAGTTTTAAGACCTAAAACTCTTTTTCTGTGAGTTTTCAGAGATAGAAGTGTTGTTCCATTCACTACCAGCGCTAACAGTTCAAACTCTATCCAAAAAAGAACGTTTCACACCAAACCAACTGAACCACTGTTTTATTATGGGGCGATTTTGAAAAGTGGGTAAACCTCCCCTTTAAAGTGCACACTCAAAATAGTGCAGCCAAGTGTCCCCATAATCACAGACATCCACACACACACACACACACACACACACACACACACACACATGCCACATATAACACATGCATGTATGAAGACCCTCTGGTCTTAGTCTGAAACTCTGTCTGAAACTCTGAAGCCATGCCACAGCCCCGAGCTGCTCATGCACTTGTGGAATTTGAGCTCATGGTGAAAATGAAGCATGGGTGAAGAACGAGAGTGAAGCCCATATGAGGAGATACCAGTTCTCTTTTACCCCACACACACATTCACACACACACTAATATACACACACTCAGAGTAGTGAAGCCCAGCAGAGATGATCGTGCCACCATGATAAGAAAGTGCGAGAGAGAGAGAGAGAGAGATGAGAAAATAAAGACGGAGTATGAAGAGTGGGTTTAAAAAGGGAAAGAGGGAATGAGTGAAGTGAAGAGAGAAAGAGTGAGGAAAACCGAGAGAAAAGTCAAGAGAGATCCAAATAAATAGGAGAGCAGACATGAAGAAATAAAAGAAGAGAAAAAATTAACTGAGCAAAAATGAGGGAGAGACAGAGGGAAAGGAATGAGTGAAAAGGGACAAAATGACAGAAAGGAGAAAAGTACAGAGAAACAGAGAAATAGAAATAGAAATGGAGTGATTTTGCGCTTCATCCTGACTTGATCTTGATGCATGTGTGTGTATGTGTGTGTCTTTGTGTGTGTGTGTGTGTGTGTGTGTGTGTGTGTGTGTGTGTGTGTGTGTGTGTGTGTGTGTTATAGACTCACGCGCTCCTAGTCATGTCCACTCTGTAGCTCCAGCACAAACCTGCAGACCAGAGCTGCATCTGCTTCACCACACTACACACACCCCGCCCACCAAACAATGATTGGACCAGAGAGTGAGAGAGAGAGAAAGAGAGAAGGAGAGAGTGAGAATGGGATAAACAGAAAGGTAAGATACAGTGAAAAAGAGAGAGAAAGTGAAGAGAGAGAGAGAGAGAGAGAGAGAGAGAGAGAGAGAGAGAGAAAACTGAGAAGAAAAATGGGAGAGAAGGTAAAGGTGAAAGACAATGTGTGTGTCTCCTTATCTACAGCAGACAAATGCCCCAACAATGCACATGCATACACACACACATACACAGTGCAGTGGAGCTGGATTAGTGGTACAGGTGAACAGTAGACGAGGCATTAGTGCTAACGAGAGGAGACATAATCCCAGACTCTTACACTCATCCTGTAACAGGAGCCTGACCTTTTTGGCCTTTCTGGTCACTTAAAGACGCAAATAGGACATGTTTCTGCCCTCATGTTCTTCCCTACGTGCAGCTTAGGGGTTGTGTTTGATGGCAAAAATATAAGTTTCCCTTCCTCAAGCATTTGCATTTTAGGGAGGGGCTGACCTAAACATGTATAGACCTTTTAAACAGCAAGTAGAGACATTACACATGTAACTGATCCTGTAGGACCCCTGATCTACTGCAGACTGAGCGGCTCATGGGCTGGTTTCTCATGGATTATCCCCCACTTTTAACAGCAGGTCTGAGTTTGCACTCGAGTCTTAAAGGATGTGTGGAGAGATGGGTCAACTGATCATTATAGCGACACTGTTTGAACTCAGGATCAAAAGTGAGAAGACCTGTGTGAGGATATGCAGTGATACAGAAGTGCAGAATTACATCCCTGCAGAAGGTCCTGCTGAAAAATCTTCCTCCATGAAAACCGCTCTCTCTTCATCACTGAACGTTCACTCTCTGTTTTGTTAGTGGGTGTTGCTATGAGCTGTTTTTGTGAAGCCTGTCTTCACCTCTCAGGCCCATCTACATCTCTCCCTCTCCATCCCCTCTCTCCCTATCTCTCTCCTTTTGTACAATACAGTCTTTACGCTGCTCTCGTCTCATTACGAGGCAACTTGATGCCGAGACTCCTATCCCTCTGGGTTTAGTGCAGCATAATTACTACCCTATGCTCGGATAGAGACACTGCTGTAATAATAGAATCAGAGAGAGAGAAAAAGAGAGAAAGAGAGGGAGAAAGAGAAAATGAGAGAGAGAAAGAGAGAGAGACAGAGAGAAGCAGCTGTCAGGTATGGAGATGTTCTCTAGTGCTCTAGGGAGAGCCTGCATAGAGGATGGCACGGATGGAAAGACAAGAAGGAGGGAATTGACTGAAGGAGGTCGAGAGAGACGAAGGTTTAGGAAGAGCAGAAGGGAACAGAAGAGAAAGTGAAGGAACAGAAGGGGATTGCAACGAGTTTTTCTGTGCATGGCTCTTTATGAACACGGGGCAAGGCTGTCTAGAGCTGACCGAGTAGGTTGCTGGGCTAAACATCGTAACATTACCATGGTAACGTGTCATTCGTTTTTTCAGAACTGAATATTCCTTTGCCTTTTAAAAGCAAAGTTCAGCATAGCAGGTAAACACTATTTACATTACAAAACACCCCCCAACACAACACCCCCCACATTTATACATTTCAAAATTAACTGATTCCATGATGTCACAGAAACCAACATATTTAACACACATCAGCCTATTTGCTCTACAGCAGTTTAACCCTGCGTATTTGCAATAGAAGAACATTTCAGTTCCGGATAGCTTTTTGAACGAGGACAGCCAATCAGAACAAAGCTCATTTGAATAGAATGCTCATAAAGTCCTGGTAACAGCTTGTTTAATTCTAAGGGCTGAAGGTCTATTTGCAAAGGATTGTAAATTGATGGTGGTGTAGTGGGTAGGATAATAAGATGGGGTGCTCCCATTTAGCCAATCTATCAAACATAACAATGTGAAAGACAGTGTTTTTGGAGTATGTAGTTTTTACCCCTAGCTATGGGAAGGTTGCTGTAATGCAGAGCTCCCAAGAATTTATTGCTTTATGATCCAGCAGCCTTTGTCTCGAAGCAGCTAATGAGCCTCGTTGAGGCAGATGCCATCGTTTTGTTGACAGTGTCTAAAAAGCACACAGCTGATGAATAGCTGATGGACTGTGACCATCATGGTTGGCCTTTGTTTCGAACCGTAAATATGAACGATTCCTCTGATTGATGATCACACAATAAGTGAGGCATCAGTGCCCTGTGGATTTCCTCTGTATACATAATGGTCATAAAATGGTCATAAAATGATAACACTTCATTGTAGGGTTCATATGGCTTTAGGACATCTGTGTAAGCCTTTACAACAATTGACATTAAACTATGAGACACTTCTAAAGGCTTATTCCATACATTCATTTTTGTGACACTATCTGGGGAAATAGCAGCCTTTATAACAAGTTACATCTGAGACAGTATAAGCCTTTATGTACATTAATGTTATTTGTCATGGAAAATTACATAGATATTTTTTAGCTTTATGAATGACACCCTTATCTACATAAGGCTTTATGTAGACATTATCCTACATAGACATAAGGTTTATACTGACAAGAGTCCCTTTTCATAAATGATACTTTCATCAGTTTTGCCCCAAAAAGTTTTACAACAGTGGACGCTTTTAGAAATGAGCTTGTCTACGTAGGTCATCAAACTCTTAGATGTCACGTAGCCTTAAGAATGTTACCCTACAGTAAAGTGATGTCTACATAAGTGAAAGTGACCATTCTGTCATACATGAACAGCACAAAATTCTTCCTTTGCATCTAACCCATTCACCAAGTGAAGCAGTGGGCAGCCAGGAACACAGCGTCCAGGGAGCAGTGTGTGGGGACGATATCTTGGTCAGGGTACCTCAGTGGTGCTTAGCAGTCTTGGGAATCGAACCCACAAGTAAGTTTTAAGACATTCACATAAGACTTCATAACAATAAACATAACCTAGATCTACAAAGACACTTATAAGGGCTTAATATCTTCTCTCAGTGTTTCTGCTCTCAGTGTTTCTGCTCTCAGTGTTTCTGTTCTCAGGGTTTCTGCTCTCAGTGTTTCTGCTCTCAGTATTTCACGCTTACTGTTTCTGCTCTCAGTGTTTCTGCTCTCAGTGTTTCACTCTTACTGTTTCTGCTCTCAGTGTTTCTGCTCTCAGTGCTTCTGTTCTCAGGGTTTCTGCTCTCACTGTTTCTGCTCTCAGTGTTTCTGCTCTCAATGTTTCTGCTCTCAGTATTTCAATCTTACGGTTTCTGCTCTCAGTGTTTCTGCTCTCCGT
>JBBJLR010131552.1:0-10327 GCA_037577145.1 Brachypetersius gabonensis | reverse complement strand
AAATCCCACTGTATCAAAATCCCACTGTATCAAAATCCCACTGTATCAAAATCCTACTGTATTAAAATCCTACTGTATCAAAATCCCACTGTATCAAAATCCTACTGTATTAAAATCCCACTGTATTCAAATCCCACTGTATCAAAATCCTACTGTATCAAAATCCCACTGTATCAAAATCCTACTGTATCAAAATCCTACTGTATCAAAATCCCACTGTATCAAAATCCCACTGTATTAAAATCCCACTGTATCAAAATCCCACTGTATCAAAATCCCACTGTATCAAAATCCTACTGTATTAAAATCCTACTGTATCAAAATCCCACTGTATCAAAATCCTACTGTATTAAAATCCCACTGTATTCAAATCCCACTGTATCAAAATCCTACTGTATCAAAATCCCACTGTATCAAAATCCCACTGTATTCAAATCCCACTGTATCAAAATCCTACTGTATCAAAATCCTACTGTATTAAAATCCTACTGTATCAAAATCCTACTGTATTAAAATCCCACTGTATCAAAATCCTACTGTATTAAAATCCCACTGTATTCAAATCCCACTGTATCAAAATCCCACTTTATTAAAATCCCACTGTATTAAAATCCCACTGTATCAAAATCCCACTGTATCAAAATCTCTGAGTAGAACTTAAGCAGTTGTCTACAAGTCTTGCAGTTGTCCATTATTCTCAACGCGTAAATTTTTAAGTTATTTCAGACCGCCCAGAAATATCCGTGAGTATTATTTTCAGTAGTTGTTGCAGCGTAGCTTTCACGTCTGCCTCCATTTCGGTTATGATTTTCGCGGCTAAGAAGTGCGTGAAGAAGCTGCTTCTTCTCTTACATTACTGGTGTTTGGGACTATCGCTACCAACTGTTAGGGGTGTGTGGAGCATTCACTTAACCGGCTACACCAAAGCAAACAGGAGGAGAGCATAAAGAGACAGCACACTTAGTATTGAGTTCAAAATTTGTTTATTTATTTAAAAGGAATATTTCTGTATAAAGTTATCATAGTGTTATTAACAGTCCCGGTCCTGGTGTCTAACAAAAAAACATCTCAAATACACATCAGAAACAAAGACAAAGTCCTACAACATCCTTATATAACTCTTTTCAGATCTTTAAGCTAAAACGTATCAACGAAGGCCTCATAGGCCTGGAAACAGGACTGTCGTGGTTACCATGGATATTTTCAATGACAAGGAAAGAGCTGCGCATTGAGACACTTACCTAACACACACAATCAATAGACAGGAGGGCATTCGGACCATCATTTTCATCTGTTATGTAATATACATTTCTAAAATGAGGTTTAAGGAGTCAGCTCCTAATATTTCAGTTTCATTTGGGAATTGAGAGCCAACTCCAAAGCTTTTTTTTACAGACAGTCTGTCTGAATAAAACATCCTTGCACAACTCAGATCCTCAGACTGGCCGTTTTTGACCTTGTGGAAAACAGAATTCATAACAGAAACGTGGCTTACACTTCAGTAGTGCTGCCAGTGCTGGAACAGCCACTTACCCAGAGGAGCCGACCCTGAAAACAATGCATTTCGGCCGTTCTGCTGGTCAGATATTTCATTAAGCCCCATTTAGCGCCCCAGACTGCATGGCTAAGGTCAGGGTGGTCTTTTTAAACTGCCATCTTGTGTCAGAATTTCTTAAATTTGCCAGATAAAAACATTATCATGCGCAACATATTATGTGCAATAGTCCTACCATGTGAAATATCACTACTCATGTCACTATTACTGATCTACTACTGATCTATATTACGTACAATAACAGATTTGGTATAGAGAACATCTCCAAACCACTATTTACTAGTAAAAAAGCAATAAGTTACTTATTTATAGTATTAATACCCCTCCATTTGTTTATACAGAATAGTGTATTTCTTACTGTGTACTATCAGAGTTTTATTTGACTTTCATTTTAGACTTTTTCTATTGTTGTATTGTTTATATTGTTATTTACGAGTCATAAAATAGGCAACTTTGATTCTGATTCTGTTATGCTCATATATCTTGATCTTTGGAGTTGATTTTTCAATCATTTAATACTGGCAAAAACTACCAGCTCAGGTTATTTTTATGATATGAGGCCTAATAAAATATAATAAGGCCTAATAATAATAAGTACTTGCAGTATCCATGATCTGCTCAGAAAAGCATATTGTGACATTTTGTGAAGTCATTTATCACAGTAACAATAAATGTCACACTGCCCACCCAGTACAGTGCATTTAGCTGCAGACTGTATGTTAAGGTCACGGCATCGTTCCAAATCACAGGACAAAATAATAATGGCCCAAAAAACGTCATCGCCACAATCTTGTTAGAGAAGATTCTATCTAATTATTTACAGAAATCCTGCTGGAGGTTTAGTTCATTATTTCAGTCCCCGTCCCCGTCCCCGTCCCCCCCCTTTTATTGGCTTTTATTATCCCTGGCATGATGTGTGACCCAAAGAAAGAGTTACTTAATCAGCTCAGTCAAATAGTTTTACATTTTCTGTCATCACTTCCAGGGCATTTTTTCATCAAGAAATATGTATTTTTGTGGGAAAGATTGTCCAAGAGCAATGTTGTTCTGTGTTATACTTCCTCAGAAGTCAGATTATACACACTGAACTCATGAAGCAGCAAAACGAAGAGCGGTCTAAAGCATAATCTTCAGTGAATCCAGTACTAGGTTGTTACTAGAGGCCCACCAATGTCCAGTATGAGTAGCAGTCTGATATAGGCTAAAATCACTGTTGGGAAAAGTCAGAATAATCGCTTCAAAACCTTAAATAGACACTGAGCAACACACAGTGAAGAGAGAGACCCAGATGAAGACATGTTTACCATAGATGAGCAGCAGGGCTGCGTCCCAAATGGCACTTTGCTCCCTGCATAGTGCACTTAAAATACAGACTCCTGCACAAACAGTGAAGAACACGTCTAACACAGAGCCGTTGGAGACTCAGACGTGTGTGCAGAACTCCAGAATGGACACACTGGACACTATGTGGATGTAGAAACTGGAATTTAATATCTTGTACAGCGCACTCTAGAGGAAGTAGGGAGCCATTTCAAATTCAAGGTGCATCCAGAAAAATGTATACATTATTAATAGTTGATAAAGAGGGAAAAAGGCCATATTGGACAGGTATCGCTGTCAACAGAAACTCAAGGTTGTAGTATCAGTATCGGTTAAAGTGGTATCGTGCCAACCCTTGTTGTTACATGTGCTATGATGGTATAATATCTCTTGAAACTGACCAGCAAGTTGTCCTCTGACATACAGCAGGGCTACTGTGCACAAGGCACTCAAGGCAACTTTTAATGGCCTTTTTTATGAAATGCAAGAAACTATTAAAGTTTCTAAATGCACCATTTATTCCCACTTATGGACATCAATCCAGAAACAATGCCAGTTTTGGATTGTGGACCCTGTTGTGAATCTATATGTCTGCCTTTTTCCGTCTCTAGCAGTTTAGCTACATTTATTCTAAGTAATGTATTCTATGGATAAGGATGAAGAGATGTTGAAAAATGGTTGTGTGAAAATTAAAAAGTGAGTACATAAACCCACGCATGTGTCAAATGTGGACCATATAAAAAAATGTAAGGTATGAGCTAACATGCTCACATGCAAATAACAGTGTATTGCTTATTTGTATTTATTTTAATGTTTAACTTTTTAACAAATAAGCATAAGTAGAACATACATATCATTCCTACAGAGGGCTATGGCTTCTCCACAGTACTGTAAAACTTTTTGGCGTATGCACAAAAACACAATGCAGATTTTTTTTTAGAACCAAACTGATAATTGGTCGCGGAAATTCGTGTAAACCACAAATATCTGCTTTTTTTTGCTTTATTTGTGGCAATATAAATTTTTTTGTTCATTTTTGTGCTAAATTATTATAATTATAATTTTGTAACATAAATAGTGGAATAATTTCGGTTATATTTCCATATAAAATATAACTGCTGCTGTACTCAGAAGTGGGAGGTTTAAAAGTAGTCAATCCAAAATCTCCTTGCTGCTGATTGGCTACTGCATGGTGTTTTTGTGTTTTTCGCTTTGTTCTTCTTAAAGCCCTGTGTTTTTATTACTGTATTTACCTGCTTATACCAAAGAAAATGCTCTGCATGAATAACAGTCTTTACAGGGATAACATCGAGTTCAGTGTAAACTGTGCAGTATGAATTTGGGTTTATCTTTATATTTCTGTTAAGGGTAATGTATTAAACTTTTTTTAAAGAGTTTAAAATTAAATTAAAGTGTTTTGGGAGCATATTTGGAGGCATATCATATCACAAATTCACATTTTTTCACAATTCACAGGTGCTCTTGGAATATAACCCCCATAAATTTCTACTGTATTCCTAAATTGACTGAAAAAAAAAATGCTTTTAATTCTAATTTTCTAATTTTAAATCACCACATCACTCACAGCATCAGAACTCAGGGAAGTTAACAATTATGAAACTGTGTCAAGAAAAGCTGCCACTCTACTGAAAAACTTTTATTACATCTTGTGTAATAGCAACATTTTTTTAAATATTGGAAAGGTTCCAAAGTAAAAACATGCATTGATATTCAGGGCAGGGGGCTTTTTGATCAGTTAATCAGAGGCCAAATATCAACTTCTGTGGTTAACTCAGCTCCGTAGGATATGGGGAGAGAACGCTGACGGTTGAGTCACCTTTAAAATGTGTGTCGGAGAGAGAGTCTGTGATGTCATAGCAGAGAAACACAAACTCAGACTAATAAACAGATTTCAAGACACTAAAGCTCAGGCCATGTTTCACTATTTGTTGTGGTTTAATTAAGATGAATCAGCCTGCGAATGCAGTTACATGTTCAGCCGCCCTGAAACATAAATGGCTTGGTAAGAGCTGGTGAGTTTACACTTCTCTCAGTGGTCCACCGAATGAGATTGCCATTTTTAAATCATGATGCGAATAGGTTGTTTTGTTTTATGGCACAAACATTTTTTGCCCAGCCATGCAATCATTCTTCGCATTTTCTCGCGTAATTATTCTTCATAATTATTCCTAGTTATTCTTAATAATAATCTGATAATAATAAGAGCCACCTCGTTAAACCGCCTCTTAAAGTCTGGAGGTTTAAAAGACTTTTTCACAGTGCTGTAGGTTTGACTATCCAGCTGCACAAAGAGGGTGGCCTCTGGTCATTAATCTTGTCGAAAGATAATTGAGGACAGCTGTTGTCTTATTGTCTGACGCACAAAAGTGAAAGCAGTCCAGTATCTGTTACATTTCATTACTTTTAATCTACTTCAGTCTCATCTCTGCATTCTACATTTTTGCGGCCCGGTTTGACCCTGGAAGCAGATCTGGAGAACGCAAACGGTTGATAATGGCTACTGATGTATTTGGTCATGACTTCTGTACAAATAAAACAGAGCGGTTTGGGCTATCAGGTGGTTGTGTAAATGTTTTGATGGCAGGAAATGAACCTTGGGTGCTTAGAGTGAATGAGAAGCGTCTTTTATGCGTTTGGCTCGAGTGTGCGGACGCTAAATGCCAATGCTGGAGATCTTTTTAACGTGGGCTGCATGATCTCCATTCTCGTCTGTGTTGCATAACTCTGTGAGAAAGTTATGCTAATCTTTCCCTTACTTTGTGATTTCCCAGGCCTGCTTGACCTGGACATTCTCACAAACTTATTACAGCGCTGTCAGATGCGTTCGTTGATGGGCTTGAAAGTAGTTGCCACTAATATAGTGGGTTGTATGTAGACTGGCTGCGTATGTAGTACTAGAGAACGTTATTAAGCCTAGAAGAAATCGCTTGTGTTAGAACAACAATATAAACTATAGTCTATAAATACATCCAATAAAAACAGAAAATTCTCTATATGAAATACACTATGCTATATACACTAATGCTGGGGTAATGATACTAAACATTACGGTTTAGTGAATTTCTAGTTACCAAAAATAGAGGTTAAGAGTCTGTTATTGTTTGTAATAGAGATCAGTAGTAGATCAGTAATATTGACCGAAGTAGTGATATTTCACGTTTAAATGTCACTACTGATGCCTAGGTGGGCTAAAACACATCAGATCAGGTCCATACGTGAGGTCTTGTGTTCCTTTTGTATCAGACGCTAATTTAAAGCATCTTGAAGGAAGTATGTAATGGAGTGTTTACTCCTCACGATGCCATGTTTACTTCATAATACCGGTGAAGGCCATGTATGTTTGTGCCCAGGAGCGTTTCCTCTTTTCAGCGTAGTGATCTGAGCTGACTCTCCCACGGCTTCTCTCACGCATCTCAACAGGAAGCCATGGCCTGAAGACAGAGCAGCATCCAGCGAAAGGTCTCGGAGTTAGACTTTTACAGCGGCACAAATCAACTATACGAGAAAAGATTTTCTTACGCTAAAGTTCATAAGATCTAATAAGAAGGTTTTACATCCAAATCACACGCAGTAAAATTTCCTATACATTTCCAGTCAGTTGCACATGCTGAGTTGATATATGTTATCAACTCTTCCAGCGCTTGTAGTGTAGGATACAAATCTTCTGACCAGTTTTAGTAGAAATATTGTAAACTGGTCACATAAAGACCGCATGAATCAGGTTAAAAAAATATTCAACTCAAGCTGATCAAAGGTAAGATGGGTGAACAGGGTGCCACCGTACAGATCAGCCACCAGTCAGTCAGTTATTAATATTTCTACGATGCTTTAACTGATATTTTATGCACGACAATGAACATTTAGATATACAGTAATTCCCCGCTTTTTGCTGGGGTTACGTTCCAAGAGCACCCGTGTATAGTGAAATAAATGCCTATTTTTATAGTGTAAACCCTAAATATGCCCCCAAATCTGCTCCCAGAACACTTTAATTTCATTTTAAACTCAGTTTAATACATTACCCTTAGAGAAAATGTAAAGATAAATAAATCATTATTGCTTAAAAACCGTTGAGCAGTGAGCAATGGGTCAAAACAAGCACTCGTAGACAAAATAAAGGTTGAAATAACTCTCTCTACCCACATGTTTAGACAAGGCACAGCCTACTAATACTAAGTAAACTGAGATAACTGTTGAAAATTGGGGGGGAAGCGTTTAAAACACTAAAATACGAGGACCGCTGGACTGGTGGCGGTAATACAGTTCGGTTCTCAGAAAAACATCTGCGTTAGACTGAATCTGCGAATACTGATCCGTGTAATAAACTGTATAAATAAGAGGCTATATAAATAATCTACTGAAATATATCATTTGGACATACAGTCTAGGTTCATACAGAGTTACTGACCTGTGAATGCTATTCCTGGATGAATCATGTTCTGAATTATGAATAGTCAGCAGAAACAGCAGCTTTGAGAAGTTTATGCTCTACTATTCTCCTGAGGCCTACTGCCAGCAGAACCTAATGTAGTTTTATGTCTTTCATGAAGATGCAGAAGCGTCTCTCCTGGATTCCATAATACTGAGAAATTCAGTTCTGTGGACTCTAACAGTCTTTGAGCATTCGTGAAATATTTAATGTGGGGAACATTTGTAGACAGTTGTTTGAAGCTGCCCATCAGAGCCCCTAATGGAATGTGGCGAATGCCCACCACTACTGTCTGCGAGCCTCAGGAGACACCACTGCAAGTGAAGTTACTGTCACATCACATCAAACACTGTCTCTTCTCTGACTTCTCCGAACGCTTCCACGCCCCAGCCATGTCAGCTCCGTTCAAGAGCAACGTTTTATTGACTTTTGTAACTTCACGAGTTTTCTTCTACCTACAGGACCCTCCTTAAGCACAGCCCAAATCTGAAACTGTGCAGAACTACCATCTCATCACTCTGGACTCTTAAACACTCTAAAACCAGACTCCTGGCTGGAACACATATAGCAAAAGCAACAGTGGCCAGTTTCATTCTGTAATGGGGCACCTGTTCTCCCCTGAGCTACCAGTCATTCACATTCTTAAACGTTTTTTATCTATAGTATTTATACCCCACCATTTGTGTATATTGCGTGGTGTATTTCATATTGAGTATTTTCTGCACTTTTATTGCATTTATTTATTTATTTTTATATTGTTCTTGCCTTTGTGTGTCTGTGTGTCTGTGCTGTCATAAAATAAACAATTTCCTCCAGGATTAGGGAAGTTTTCTTTCTGCTCACGTTTAACATTATTCACTATGTGTACAAAAGTATTTGGACACCCCTTCTAGTCATTGACTTCAAGAAGCACCCTGGAGAGAAGCAAATGTAAAGATAGTTGGAAGTAGGAAGGGCAGGCATTCATGTAATCTGGACTGTTTTCTTGCAAATATTAGTTGTTTTAGTTTGTTTTACTGTTTGTATACAGTAATTGATGTCCAAATGGTCAGTAAGTGTCTTTCAGAAGTATTGTCTTTAAAAATAATGGATCATATTGATGTCTGGTGGGTATTATATGCATTCAATGCTTTGGAAATAGCTTTGCAGTTTCCTAACAGCCTCTCCATAGTGAGTACATGTTTCAGATATTAGGGACATTTCCTTGCAGGCCTGAGTTTTGGGCAGATTTACTAATTTTCTGGTTTCCCTTGGCTGCTTTTCAGATTATTACGAACAGGAAGGCCCCACTTGTCTGTCTACAATATTTTCTCTTTAATGCTGCTCTCCTGATGCAGCTTAAGAGTGGGTTAACCAATTACTGGATTACTACTAAGCAGCATGAATTGTTTATGTCTAGGCTCTGCGGTTTTATGAGTGTGTCATGCAAGAATACTCATTTAATAAGACAGTTTGCTCTGATTTCTCTTCTAACTGATCAAACTCCATCAGCACTTTCAAGTGCCGCCCTTACAGGATCACTGCTCCTTTTCATACACAATCTGGGATAAGCCAGCGTTGCATGTTTATACAGGAATCAGACCAGCTCCGTTTCCCTACTGTCCCGACTCAATCAAAAACACCACAGCCAGTCTCAGATTTCCATAAAAGCATTTCCATCTGTTCTAGCTTTTCACAGGACACTATGCAGGGAGCAATAGGCTTGAGGTATTGAGGAGAACCTGATTTCTGAACCCTAGTGGCTTAGCTATTTTTAAATTAAATATTTCTTACATCACTCCATCCTGTGGAGTGACACTGCTGGACTCTGTGTTGAGCTGCTAGTGAGCAATGAGGGGCAAAAGGGGAAGGATGAGAACCACTCTGTTGTGAAAATAATCCATACTGTGACAACAAAGAGTAGTACAGCTGTAACTTTCTGCATAAAAAAATAGCAAGAATAAAAATTTGTCAACATTTTAATCATGGTAAAACCTATATGTATGAATATACATTCTGTTTTGTTTTTATGAATAAACTCCAAATACAAAAAATTCTATGGGTGTTTGTGTTGCGCTGAATGTATTTTTAAGTAGCCTTGGCTTTGCACTTTTGAAGTTTTTGATATGTGAAACAAAATGAAAATGACCGTCCTGTCATGCGTGAACACACCACAGCACACAGTGTGTCCTCAGGGTACCTCAGAGGTGCTTTGCAGTCTTAGGAATCGAATCCACAACTTCCTGATCGCAGGGTGAACGCCCAAACCACTAGGCTTCAAACTCTCCTAAAGAAACTATAGGAACTGCTGACTTGTTTCAGGACTGATTATAGTATCTACATGTGTTTACAGGTTGCCATGATGCAGGAGGCAGTTCGGGCTTTCCCCACTGTGGACGTTCCTGATCACGCTCACTACACCATCGGGGCAGTCATCCTGGCCATCGGCATCACCGGCATGGTGGGCAACTTCCTGGTCATCTATGCCTTTAGCAGGTGAGGGAAGTGGAAGGGTTTTTCAGTATATGTGTGTGTGTGTGTGTGTGTGTGTGTTTGTGTGTGTGTACATATATACAGCCGAATATATAAAGCTGAATGCAATTTATTTTTAATTCAAGGAAAACATGGAATTAAAGAAATAAAATGACAAAGAAGACTGTAAAAGAACTGGGACTCTGAGGAACAAAGAGGATAACAGAACTAGAAAAACAAAAACACAAAGATCAGTGCGCTATTTCACCATACAGAATATCGCAGTTCTGCTGGATATTCTGAGCCCAAAGTCAAACCTGTCCACGAAGAGCTGAAGGATACTCCCATTGGGAAGAAATTTATCAGGCTAACTGATAAGTCTGGCTTTGTGAAATAACTCATCAAGCGAAATGTGCTTCAATAAAAAGACAATCCCAAACAAAAAGCAAGACTCAACAATGGAATCTGGAATCATCTTCACTGGTTCAGGACTTCAGTTAGAGGCTCTTTGTTCTGCTTGAATGATTCATACGTAGGTCACTGTGTGTCTT
>JBBJLR010131531.1:2820-17473 GCA_037577145.1 Brachypetersius gabonensis | reverse complement strand
ACACACACACACACACACACACACACACACACACACACACACACACACACACACACACACGCACGCACGCACACACTATCCGGGAAGCTATCTGATCCCAAATTGACATTCTTTCTATAACATTCTGTATAAAAAAATTAAATAGAACTATATTTAACTTTTATGCTGAAAACATATGTTTTTAAATATTTTGTAAAATATAAGTGCTTGTGTTTGTGGTATATATTAATTGGGTAAATGCAAAACTCATGTAACTGACATTCTGCAAGTCCATATGAGCTTAGCTCAGCATGAATGTTTTATTTTCTGATATACGACATATTTTTGATGTATTATTAAATAGTACCTTTGGTTAAATACCTTTTAATGAGATGGAGAAGAAAGATTGTCAACAGCGCCCTTGCTGTACCACCACAGCCCACTGGGGGGCCAAGGCCAGCAGGAGAAGTGAGGTTCTTGAGTTCTTTATAGGTGTGCCTCTAGCTTTTTAGAGGGGCTCCTTACCAGGTTCTGATTAAAGTTTAGTCTGTCAGGCAGCCCAGCTGGACCTGTTGGAGGTGTGTTGGTGTCAGACAGTGTCAGTGACCTTCAATCCCAGTTTACCCTTGTCTTGGATAGTAACCAAGGTGACGCGCTTAGTTCCGTCTGTTCTGAATGTCACCTCACTTTAAATGAAGTTGACCTTTTGCTTTGTCCTTTCCAACGTCCCCCGTGCTACGAAACAGAGTACAAATGACATCCTCATTCTCATTCTCTGGGTGTTTTATGTCTGGTTTACGTCTGTCTGGCTGACATGCATCTCTCTATCTTTTCAGGCCTCACGCAGTCAAACCCCTGAATGCTGGAGACAAAGAGCCGGACCTCAGAGAGTCGAACACCAGCAGAGCTGCTGGAGCTTCAGACCACATGCAGCTCAAAATGGAGGTACAGCTTCTGTTCTTTAGATCAGAAAATCTGCTTTAACTCTGTATGGAACTGTGAAAGCAATTTTCCCCAGTATTTAGTCCAGCCTGTTCCACTGGTGGTGCAGTGTGGGGAATAAAAAGTCTCCTTCAAACTCCTTGTTTGTAAAAGTGTATTAAAGTAATAGTTTGTCAAAAAAATGTATTTACAAATTTTTCATAGACATGGTTGACCAGTCAATAGTGAACAAAAGCTTTTATCCTAAACACATCCCCAAAATCTGTCGACCCTCAAACCACATTCGTTTAGTTGGATCAGGCTTGTGGATGTGGTTTAGGACACGGTATGACTTACTAGAGCTGTAAAATTTAATGATGGTTTCAGACGCCCCCAGGGCTGCTGTTCATAAAGCAGGACTGATCTGGGATCAGATTACTCTGTATTAATGAACCACAGAAACTGTATTTATGAAGCCACAAAACAGTACGTCATACTGTGTCCTAAACCAATGGTTCTCAACCTTTTCAACATTACAGCCCACCTATCTATCACAGCGTGTTGCCAGGGCCCACTTGTCCACATTAGATGATAATAAATAATCGACTGTGGACCAATGGCCTGTTTTGATTTTAGATTGATGGGCACTTAAAAGCAAAACGTGCGTAATTATTTACATGCTGAAGAATCACAGTTCTGTCTTATCTTGGAGCAGATATTGTAATGATGTCATATCATTGTCTCCATGGTGATTCCCAGTGTGTACTGATGAATTTTTGTGTTTCAGGCTGCAGAGCCAGCGGGTAAAGGGCCATATTCCCAGCTGACCCATGCTGAGCTGGTCTCCCTGGTGGTCCGACAGCAGGAGCAGCTCTCCCAGCGGGACTCCAGGATCTCACAGCTGGAGCAGTACATCGACAACCTGCTGGTTCGGGTCATGGAGGAGAATCCCAGCATCCTCATGTCCATTAACTCGCAGAAGAAGGCTCTGTGACCAGTAACTACAGATTTGGGGATCCTCCTGCCCTGCCCTGCCACGCCCTACCCTTCCACGCCCTACCCTGCCCTGCCCTGCCACACCCTGACTTGACCTGTTTAAAGCAATAGCTTTACACTAAATTGCATTTTGCACATTGGACAAAAGAGTACTGTGTAGCTAAAAACAGCACCCGCTGCAACAGTTGAAGTCTTAAACTGCGCGTGTACTTTAGTCCATGGTTGTCATACAGTGTCAGAAACCCAATAAACCAGTTTCAAGCATACGGCTGCATTTTGGTGAGGGGAAGGGCTTGGATGTTTTGCTAAATGGTCACTTTAAAATGTTCCCTGTGCTTTTGGTCCAGAGAGGATTGGACCGTGAGAGGACTGCTGACTGGTTGATGTTGGGTCTGGAATTGTACAGTGCTGCACCATTTTATGCCATGATTATTTTGCTTTATATTACATATGAATATTACAAAAATCAACCGAAATTCACACATCAGCTCATCCAGACACATAAAGAACGAAAAGTGACACAGACTGGATCAGGACTGGACAGTTCCTCAGAATAAACTTTATAACACTGAAAGTTTTTCTGAAGGTCTGTGACCGTCACTCTTTCGTACCCACTGAAAGCGGAAACTCCTGTAGAACCATCCTCATATTTCTGTACTGTGTAACGTGTGTGTGTGTCTGTGTGTGTCTGTGTGTGTCTGTGTGTGTCTGTGTGTGTGTATTTGTGCGTGTTACTGTATGCACTTTAATCAGTGATGAGTTTCCTCCTTCCTGAACTCCGCTAATCTATGGGTGCCCACTGAGGGGTGCTGTTTGTTCTCTGTCTGATCTTTTCTTCATCTGTCACTGTACATAAACAAGAGCACTCTGTTCTGTTAAAATAAAACAGTAAATCTCTTAAGGGTTGCTAGACTATGGCAAAAATCATAATCATGACTGTTTCCATGTCATGATTATGGGGGGGGGGGGGGTAGTGGATTTTCTTGCACTCAGTGTGAATATTAAAATAAATGTAAACCTGTTTCTTCACTGGTTCAGGCCTTAAGTTAGATGTGGTTTGTTCTGCTTGAATGATTCATATGTAGGTCACTGTGTGTCTTAAACATTCCTCTGAAACTGGTCAGGTTCAGGGACTGGACTTAAAATTAGAGCCTTTGAAAGTCCTTCAGGAAGCCTGGAGAACTGTTCCTAATAACTACATTAAAAAGACAAGAACGTCTGGGTCTCTGGAAGCAAAACATGAAGAAATGAGAGGTGCGGCAGGACTTTTGCACAGTATTGTGTATAAATATGTAAAGTATAAAAATATATATTAATGAAAGAGGAGCTGCCGTTAGGAACAGCATCTCCATGAAAGCTGAACTTTGCAGTGTTTAAGTGTCAAAATAACGTTCACATGAATGCAGGACCCAAGGATCCCCAGCTGAACATCATATGGCTCCCACCGCCTCACCTTCACACAGAGCATCCTGGTCCATCTCTTCTCCAGATTACACACACACAGCTTTCAGATTGTGTAGAAATAAATGTAATCCATCTGACCAGGCCACCTTCTTCCATCACTCCTTCCTCCAGTTCTGATGATCATGCGTTGAAGCTGCTGGTTTATGTCAGAAATAATAGTCAGGATTACTTTGGTTGATATTAAAAACTTTTTGGTTGATACTTCAAAAATCTTTTTTATATAATAAACATATCAGAATAACTAAGTTTAACTCCTGTGTAACGTTAGAGCACCTCCACAGTCTGTTGCAAACTACTTAACTAACATACCTATATTCAGTATATAAAGATACGTTTCTTTTTTGCCTGTCTGATGTTACTGTAGACTTGACGTTGGATTTTATTTAAAAATAAAACACTTCGCCGGCCCTTTAATTAATAAATTCATTAATTTGTTTGTTTGTTTATGTACTATGTACTATGATTATGTACTATGTTTATGTACTATTGTATTATTTAATCTTGCACATTTTTGCACATAATCGTTGCACTACATTGTACATATCCGCTTGTAAATGTTTATATCCATTGCACATATACATTTGTAAATTCTGATTATATATTTTTATTCATATGTCAGTCCTGGAGAGAGTAGATGATTAAACTATAAATTCTGTTCATATCCATTGCATATTTAAGATCACTGTAGAAATCTGTAAAATTGTTCATCTGCTTCTAATTCCTGACTATAGTTAATACAAACTGTATATTATGTTCATACTACTGCACTTGCTGCTTATTGCACTTCTGGTTAGACCTGAACTGCATTTCGTTGCCCTGTACTTGTACATGTTTAATGACAATAAAGTTGAATCTAATCTAATCCAATACAAACTACTGGTCACCGCTCAGCGACAGCATTTGGTGGAACCTTTAATACTCCAGTCTTGTTTCCAGACGGACCGTGCCCGTACGTAAACAGAGACTGTGTGCGTCGGTTCAGTTCGTATCGTTCCATTACTTTCTTTTTGATTTAACTTTCATTTCTTTATTATTGTCATTTACATATTGCAGTCTTTTGTAATATATTGTGCAGCTCTAATAATAATTTACTTAATACGTGATAAAAAAGATCCACATTGCGGCACCTCCACACCTCCAGCAGAACTCTAAAAGGAGCGCCTGCTTTTCTCTGCGGTTTGGAGCAGAATTTGGGTCTTTGCTGTTCTGTGGTGTTTACTGTGTAGAAGAACGCTGCAGGTCAGTTATTCACCATGGTGGTATTGGCCTCTGCAATACTGATATCACAAAAGACTGAAATGAGCACCTGTCTTTCTGACAGGCTGATCAATCAGCTATTAGGAGAGGAGAAGAATGAGTTCTATTCAAAAGGCTGCTTTGTTGCTTATATTCGATATATGGACTGTGAAATAATATTTACACACTTTATGCCTTTTTAATTACAAAAAAAGTTATGATTTGGGCCCTTAAGTAAATGGAAAGGTATCGCAGTTGCAATGCGTAGCAGTAAAATCACTATTTTGTCCGAATAGTGCAGAAGTGCAGCTGAAGTTGTTGCCGAGTGTTGTTCCCCCCGAAACCCAACTGTCTCACAGAAACCCAAAAAGCATGATCTGTCTCACAGGTGTGTGTGTGTGTGTGTGTGTGTGTGTGTGTGAGTGTGTGTGTGTGTGTGTGTGTGTGTTGCAGGTGTGAGTCATGGCGAGCTCCTGTCCTGAATGCGGCTCCAGCAACGTAGTGGAGGATGATTTGTATTCGCAGAAGCAGTGGGTCTGTGAGGACTGCGGGTCACTCATTTCTGAGGGGTTTTTCACCACCACTCTCAGCGACGAGCAGCAGAGCAGAAGTAATTAGGAGACCTGTGCAAAAGTCTTGAACCCCCTCTCATTTGTACATATTTTGCTTCCAGAGTACCATACTTCCTTGTATTTTTAATGTTGTCTTGAGGAATAGACTTTAAAAGACTCTGTCCAGTCTGTCCAGTCCAGTTTGATGAGTGTGAAATAGTATTTTTGCACAAACAAGGTGATTCAGAGTGAAATCTAAAGAAATGACGGGGGCTGTGCAGTACTGCACATCTGGTGTTTTTGTAGAGAGACTATAATATCATAGAAATGTATTTATCAGCCTCCCTTTCTTCTCTTTACAGTGGTCCCGTATTATGCCAGCACAGAAGTGACCAAGAAACCATGTCCAAATCTAATCAAAGGTAATTTGAATGTGAGTCAGCTTTCTGTGAGTGTATGCTTCCACACACTGGCCACTTTATTAGAAACACCTTATGCTTCTACTCTCTGGCCACTTTATTAGAAACACCTTATGCTTCTACTCTCTGGCCACTTTATTGGAAATGGATGTTTTATGCTGAAGTTGAGTGTCTCTGCAGGACTGGTTCGGGTTCGGGCTCTGTGCAGAATCCTGCGGTTGTCCGGAGACGTGGAGTCGGGTGCAGTGAGTCTGTTCGAGCGAGCCTACAATCACCCGACCTTCTTACACACCTCCTTAATGAAGAAGGAGGTGCTGGGAGGGAGCTGTGTGCTGTGCATCTGCCGGCAGAACAACTTTCCCATCAGCTTAGGAACCATCAGCAACCTGCTGGAGGCGGACTCTGCTATAATCGGGTTGGTTTATCTGGACCTCACCAAGGCTCTGGGCATCGAACCCATCTCTGCCACCAGCATCAACAACATGCTAGAGAGCTACTGTCACAGGTATGGGCACAGGGATGGACCTCAAGTGTCCCAACAGCCTCAGCAACAGGCCCAGTTTGCTTCTTAGCTTTCTGGACTAGAGTACAATGCTGATATAGTTGACGCTGGCTTCTTGCATTCGAAAATATTTTTACATTTATTAAAACCAAGTCAGGTCTTATTACCATGTAACCCTAATATATGCGCCAACACAAATTGTATTACATGACATGAATATAACAAGACTATAAATATTCATATTATCTTTTACACTTTCGCAAAGACTTTCTTGTATTTTAATGTGGTCTTGAGGAACAGTTCTACAGGCTTTCTGAAGGCCTTTCAAAGACTCATTTTCAGTCCAGTCCCTGAACCTGACCAGGCTGTTCACTTACTGCCTAATACATGTTGGGGCTGATTGCTGTGGGGGTGTGTGCGTGTGTGTGTGTGTATGTGTGTGTGTTAGCTTTAAGCTGTCTCCTGGAGAAGTTTCAGAGGCGTTTGCGGAGACCCCCAAGCGGCTGGTAGAGCGTAGTGCCGCACTGGTGGAGCTGGCTGCCGACACGTGGCTGGTGACCGGCCGGCACCCACTGCAACTCCTCACGGCCTGTGTTTACATCGCTTGGCAGTCTCTGAAACCCATGGTGAGTTTAAACACACACTCTTCATTAGGCTTCACCCTAAACACAGTCTGAACAGGCAGGTCAAATTTCAGTGCTCTGATGTTCCACACTAAAATTGTACAGTTCATCATTTTGTGGATTGTTCTTTGGTTGTGCCACCTGACTGCAGAGCCACAATTTCAGAGCATTTTCAGGGCGGTGGTGATACAGATAGTGACTGCCTGGCATCTCTTTGATGTTGTAAATGTGTCTTTGATTTATTTAATAAAAACAAAGATGTTTATTTTAGTGAGATGATGTTCGATGCTGGTGTGACTCATTTGACTTTGACTTGTGACTCGTTCAACAGTCACATTTCTTAAACAACTGTATGAGCTGTGGTTGCTGTGATTATAGTAAGGAGAAGATAGTAGTCAGTGTGATGCAACGGTGTGATGCTACATGCTGAAGGCTTAAAAATGCCCTGTACATTAAAAAAAACCCTATTTATATTAAAAATAATTACGCAATTAATGTTGAAATGTAGACAGCAGTGAATTATTGATTATAACCTAAAAAGAGAGCATTATTATAATAAAAAAAAACCAAACACCTTCATGCATTATTTCATTGGTAAGTGTAATTTTAATCCCAGTATCCAGCAGGTTTATCTCTGTTTAACCATAGATTTGTCTTGTTTGTGTCCCTGACAGGTGCGAGTAAAGTGCTCTCTGGGTAAGTTCTGTCAGATCAGCCAGCTCAGTAATCCGAAGAGTGTCGCACGGAACAGCACGGTGCAGAAACGCTTGAGCGAGCTCAGGGACGTGCTGTGTAAGCTGGGAAAGGAGCTGCCCTGGTTGAGAGGGGGCACTGCAGAGCCTGGCACCATCGCCATGCTGGTGGACGACATCCTGAAGCACCGACAGGTAGAGACCGCAGGAAAATGAACAAAATAGCAAAAATATCCTGTTAAAACTGCTGCTTGTTATCCGATAAAGTACCAGGTTTAATCATTTTCTGGTCCTGGAGAGTTCAGGTCCAATCACTAACACTCCTCTGCACTCCTCTGTTGTTGCGTGGATCGGGTGAGTAAGGTCAGGCTTGGAGCTGAATTCTATATATTTATATAGAAATGCATATGCGTGTGTGTATATATATATATATGTATGTATGTGCGTGTGTATATATATACATGTGTGTGTGTGTGTGTGTATGTATATATATATATATATATATATATATATATTATATAATGTATATATAGTGTATGTATATGTATTCAGTAATACACTAAAGTGTCTAGAGAAAGGAGTTTCAACCACTCAGTATTCATCACCACCAGTATACTGATCATCACCTGCTGGTTGAGGCCTTATGTCAGATGTGCTTTGTTCTGCTTGAATCATACATACAAGCAAAAAATATTCTTCTGAAGCTGGTCAAAAGAAGCTTACAATTCTGATCATATGTGTGTGTGTATATGGGTGTATGGATATATATATAAATGTGTGTATGTTTATATGCATGTATGTATCTGATCAGAATCTTAAGCTCCTTTTAATCAGTATGTGCTTTTCATTGTGTAAATATTTGAATTGTGTGATGATTTGTATTTGTTTCTGACCCCTGGTGACAGACTCTGCTCCTGATGGCATTAAAACATTATGAAGAGTTGCAGAAGTGCACCGATCATCCAGAACCGCCTTCACCTTCGATCAACTGCAGCCTGGACCAGGAGGACGACCGGTCTAGAGCAGACTCAGAGTACCATCCATTCGGGCATGAGGACTCAGAACTGCAGTCTGGAAATAAACCTGGAGGTGACAATGCACCCCCTGCTGGTGAAGTGCACTGGGGGAAAAGGCACTTGTTCCTGCCCCCGTCAGCTCGGATTGTGAAGCGGCGACGAGTGAACCCTCCTGGGCCAACAGTGACCGGAGACGAGGAAATTTCCGATGCCGA
This sequence comes from Brachypetersius gabonensis, assembly GCA_037577145.1. Classification (NCBI taxonomy): domain Eukaryota; kingdom Metazoa; phylum Chordata; class Actinopteri; order Characiformes; family Alestidae; genus Brachypetersius; species Brachypetersius gabonensis. The sequence goes on along the minus strand of JBBJLR010131531.1, from coordinate 8,859 downwards.
AATTGAAACATACATCCGCTCACCAGAAGAGGTCAAAAGGTTGTTAGAAATGAAGAAAAAATTGGAGGAGCATTGATTCTTTTTTTTCCAGGTTTTCCAAACTGGGCTATTTCATTTCTTATTTGTTATACGTTTTGTCTGCTGCTGTTTGTTCCACAGATCACTCACAATGTTACTTTGTACTCAATGAGTACAATTAAATATGCACTTTAGAGCACTCCTTGTAAGATTTGTTGTAATGGAACAGATCTGGATGAACATGTTATTTAACCCACAAAATTGATATTCTGACTACCTGGAAAACTGTGCAAAGTGACATTGTTTATTGATGTATTTAATACTTGCTGACACATTTTTTAGCTTTAGGACTGAGCAATGGAAGCCTGGACCTGCTGGCAGCTTAAAGGGTTACAATGCACTAGAATAATAAAAAATATGTAAATGCATGAAAAAGCTCTTCAAGCATAGAATGGCTATTCTAAAGTACCCGTAAAAGTATTATAATTTCTAACATTTAAACAAAACTTTTTACACACACTGATTGTTTAGCAGGTATTTCCAAGTATGAACTCAAAGCTTACATATAATGTTTTATAATTAACCATTTAATTATATTGCTGTACAAAAATAAATATCCAATTACTTTGTAGTACCAAACATGTCCACTTGGACTAATCTATTGGATTGATATATTGGATTAATATAGAAGCAGTTAGTGTAGCCTTTCAGTTAAATACAGCTTGTAAGAGGCACTTAGTCTGTAATGATAGCAATTTTTATTTAATACCAACAGGATTTAACAATTAATGTCCCCTCATCACGGTATACAGGATCAAATAAACAATTGTTCAGGTTATTCTCTAAGCCACATTTTAGCATTAGTAGCCTAAAAAAGTGTCAGTTTTTATGTTGGATGGTATCAGTTGCCTTCGATTCACAGGTAAACCAGCATCATCCTCATACCACACTGTCTAGGTTCAAGGTAGGGACAATGTAAATGTAACCTTAACAGTAACAGGGACATTAAGGTCTCATTTTGAATCGTAAATGATTTAAAAAGTACATTTCCTTCACTTACCCAGTTCATACTCAGAACTATCTTAGATAGTGGTTAGACAGCTAGTGGCTTAGTGGTAGCCCCTGTGATCAGGTGGTCAGACGTTTGAATGCCATGACTGCTAGTGGCACCACTGAGGTACTCTTAAACAATGTACCATCCCCCCACACTGCTCCCTGGGCACTGTGTTCCTGGCTGCCCCCATTCACTTGGAGCCGAGAGTTGAGGCAAGGCGTACTGAATGGAGCCTGAACTGCTCCTGAAGTCCTGTTTGTACAGTTTTGTTTTGTGTATTCAATTTACTCTGTTCTGCTGAAGTTTCTGTTCAGCCCAAAAGAGCCGCACTGATTCGGTCCTGAACTGTTTACTCTGTAAAAGGTCTCATTAATTAGGACCAAGTGGTTTTTAGATTGATCCCTGCTCACCGCAGGCAACCTCATCACTGTTCGACTTTGTGCGTGTCACACTAGCCTTCATGAGCGCAGCAATTCATTTGAACTTCAACACGTTAATTTCTTCATCAGATTAAGGGCAGCATCTTGGGGTTTTTTTTTTTTACATCTGGTAAAAACTAGTTTGGACAGAAACAATGGCTCATTAATCTCATTCATCTGATTTATAATGTCTGTTTATTTTCCTGGTCCTCTTTAAACCTGACTGAACCTGCCATTATTGCATTGATACTCCTACTGCAGATTTCTGTTGGGTCAGGAGACTTGTTTGGTTAACTAATTCCAGCTGGTACCCACTACATCACTGCATGCAGTATGAAGTCACAAATTAGGTACACATTTGCGCTGTGAAGACTGAAAACCACTTACATCAACCCCTGTCTATAATGTCAGTCTCCATGGCAACTGGACTGGATTACAGAATGTCTTTAATGTCACTGAAGGTAATTTGATTTGCAAACAGTAGTTAACACAACACATTCAAAACACTAAATAAATAACTAAACAAGTCATGCTCAAACAAGTCATGTATAAAATACAAGTCACCTGAAAAATAAATGAATTCGTGCATGTTAAACAAAAACTGAAATGTGAATAACTCAATATAGTGACTGAATAACACTATATTGTTGCATTAGGCAGATGCTTTTATCCAAAGCGGCTTACAACTGAGGAAACTTAACCTTCAGGACTGTGGGAGAACCAGAGGAATGTTCTAAGTGCTAGATATTTAAATAGAGCATAGTGTAAGATGTAAAGCTTATTCAGATAGATGAGCAAGTGTGATTTAGGACACATAGTGCTTCTGGAGACAAGATGCTTTAAGATTGCGAGAGATTCCTGTGCTCTGGTAGCCATTGGCAGTTCATTCTTCCAGTTGGGGGTTAAAAATTAAACAGTAAAATAAGGAAGATCAGATATAACAGAGCAGGCTGTGTGATGGGAAGGTGGTTAGAAGTTGGAACCTAGTGGAGTAACACCTGTAATGAAGTCTGACATCCTTTTGCGGAACTTTGACCCAGAAACAATAAGGTTTGATGCGTCTAAACATTTCTGGTAATGTGGTATCGGTGTCTAATGTGCCCGAGTTTTGTTTTGGGTACATTCCTGATTCTTCTGCAAGACGCTGAAGGGAAACCAGATGATACGTAACAGGGCACAGTCTGATTTCAGTCCTTGAGGTCTGTCTGGTGTAGAAGCTGATGTTCCTGGTCTTTGCCTCCTCAGTGTCACAGCACGACGGCAGCATTGGTGGAATGGTTGACTGAGATGCCGATACGGCGGTTGCAGGTAAATATCTTGCGCAGCTCGGCACGGAAGCGGTCGTGGAACCAGGCATAGAGGAACGGGTTGCAGCAGGATGAACTCATGGCGCACAGATGGCACAGCAGCTGGATCAGTAGGAAATGGCGCTTGTCGATGAGGCGGATGTCGATATCTCGTAGCACATTGAAGACGTGGATGGGCAGCCAGCACACGCCGAATGCTGCCACCACCAGAAACACCAGACGGAAGATCTTACGCTTCTGGGCTTTCTGTGCTTTGGCCTGATCTCGGGTCCGGTGACCTGGCGCCACACAATTCCGCAGTTTAACAGAGATGCACAGGTAGGACACGCACACGGCGGACAGTGGCAGGACGTAGGTGATCAGCAGGGTGCTGTAGGCGTAGGCCAGTCTCTCTGTTTCTTGATCCAACCAGAACTCCTCGCAGATGGTCAGGTCTTCTCCCTCAAAGTCCACATAGTAGGTGTGCGCTACAGCTGGAGCCACCAGCACGCAGGACAGCAGCCAGATGCCTGCGAGGATGTACACACATGCTGCCATGGAGATCCGCTTCTTCAGAGGATGCACTGTGGCATAGTACCTGTGGAGACAACAGCAGGAGCAGGATGTCCATTCTGAAGAACTTTCTTTAAATGGCTTCTCTTTATTGACAACAAGAAAATACTGAATATTTGGACATGCACATCTGAATAGGGAGTGGCTGGGGCTAGGTATTGTTGGAGTTGGGTTTTTGCCACATCCCCTACATGATGGACTATTTTCCATTTTAGAAGAGTGAATGGAGCACAGGTAGATTCACCGACTCTTTCAGAAGCTGAAACAGCTGATCCCTGTGTCATCTGAAAGGTTTAGTTGCTGGAACACTACAGTGATTGCTTATTTGTGGTTTATAGTGTTTTACTGGGAAAAAGAAACACACTCGCTTGGGCACTAAATATTTAAACCAATGTTTGATATGAGTTTGTGAAAATGAGCTGGAGAAAAGCATCAGCAGACTGAGAAGATTTACTTAATTTTTACGCTGTTTTCTATTTATTAAATGGTTTGTATTACTATAACATGACTTTGCTTTAGTTTTTAACTGTGCAGTGCTATGGACTGTATAATTATTGTTATTATAATTGTTAATATTATTTTTATTATTATAACTTAATTGCCTGCATGAACACATTTTTTAAAATCTTCTAGGACATAACATTCTTTATATTTCTGCTTTTAGACACACTATTCACGTTTGTTTTGCTTCCTGTTCTATAGATGGTACCGTGATTGTTGGCGCTTAAGTTGTTTTATTTATTATTATTTGTATACTCTGCAGAGTTATTATTATTTGTATACTCTGAAAAGTGGGGCCAAAGTTGATTCTCGAGAGTTGCCATAATCCCCCTGTTTGCACAGACTGAGACTGTTTTGGTTCTTTAAATACCTGATAGGTTTGAGTGCTGATTAGTGACATCACAACAAGGGGAGAAAGTGGGCGTGGTCTCTGGCTTTATTCCCACATGACTAATACTTGCACAAACACTTAAAGGTGAGACGTTTTACTTCTAAATAAACCTGATTGGACGTTAATATGGTTGTTTATTGCAAATTTGACAAACTTTCGTCCTCAGGCGTTTGCCAGGCAAAGTCTCGCAACGAATCCCAGAACCAAGTTTCTTTTGGTTGCTTTTCTGAAGTGACCTTAAGGAAGTCAGAGGACTACACTTCAAACCTGGACTGGGAATCTGAATCCTCTGGCCTGGATAGCAATGGTATCACCCCCACCCCAACACACACAACTCCATCTGAGGCTCTTTCTTCTACTGCCAGTCTGTAGCTAATATCTGAAACATCAGCATGTGGAGCAGGTGCTACTCGCACTCAAAACACTTTCAGATTCCAGAGAGACAGCAGGGATTTCAAGGGATCTTTTCATCTTAGCATTCTGACTCTCATTTAAACTGAATGACTGTTGATAGTAAGAGCCACCCAACTCACCCAGAGACAGAGAGAGGACAGTTATACTGAGGGATGGGGAGAGGAAAGACCACTCCGGGGATCAAATTTGAGATTTTAAACATTTAAAAGCTTCCAGTCATGTTCTAAACCCTATATGTTTTTTTACTTTTCTGAATGTAGGTTTGGTTTCAAATATGTGTTTTATCTTTTTTTGTTGCTTTGTATATTATTATATAAAACATTTATTTAAGTTGTCATGCAAGGATCGCCAGAGGTCAGTCTGTTTTTGTGATTTTAGAACTCCCTTTTAAATGGTGACATTAAACTTACTTTATATTTCTTTATTTTTGTAGTAATGCAGTTCTACGTCTATTGTACATTTTTGGGAATGTGTCCGTAATTGTTTCATATTTTGTATTGCTGTGCTAAAATTCCCTTTTATTATGGTGACCCAGACAAGTTCTTTGGCTTTCATGGTTTTGATGGACCTGACTCACCTGTCCACGGCGATGGCCGTGAGCGTGAAGACGGAGACGTACACGGTGACAGGCTGGACAAGGAACACCAGGTAACACATGAAGCGTCCAAAGGTCCAGCCGTGGGGGTTGAAGGCATAGGCGAGTGTGAAGGGCACGCAGGTCACACACATCAGCATATCTGAGAAGGCCAGGTTCCCGATGAAGACGTTGGTTACGTTGTGCATCTTGCGCGAGCGGCAGATGACGTAGATAAGCATATAGTTTCCAGAAACCCCCACCACGACCACCAGCACATAGCAGGGAACGATCAGGGGCTTAAAGGCCTGCAGCAGCTCTACATCTGCAAACGAGTAGCTCTGATTGACCGAGCTGTTCTGATCCACCGGCACTTCATATATGCGACCACTGGGGGGCTCCACAACGCCGCTGCCCTCCATACTGTTGCTGGCTCTGCCTGGAGGATTCATTACGCATTTATTAGAGATATTAACTAAATATGAATCTACTATATACCTAAAATTAAGTTTATAAGGCTGCCGTCGGTACATTGTGATCTATTTTTCATACAGAAATTAGAATATCTGAATAACTATTAATGATAAAAGAGAGTGATTGGGGAGAGGGAGGACCACCCTACCCACCCAGAGAGAGAGAGAGAGAGGATGGATATACTGAGTGAGTGGGGAGAGGGAGGACCACCCTACCCACCCAGAGAGAGAGAGAGGATGGATATACTGAGTGATTGGGGAGAGGGAGGACCACCCTACCCACCCAGAGAGAGAGAGAGAGGATGGATATACTGAGTGATTGGGGAGAGGGAGGAC
>JBBJLR010131512.1:0-15805 GCA_037577145.1 Brachypetersius gabonensis | reverse complement strand
ACCTCACTGTACCTTACCTGTCTATCCACCTCACTGTACTTCACCTGTCTCTCTACCTCACTGTACCTCACCTGCCTCTCTACCTCACCTACCTCTCTCTCTCACTGTACCTCACCTGCCTCTCTACCTCACTTGCCTCTCTACCTCACTGCATCTGCCTCTCTACCTCACTGTACCTCACCTGCCTCTCTACCTCACTGTACCTTACCTGTCTATCCACCTCACTGTACTTCACCTGTCTCTCTACCTCACTGTACCTCACCTGCCTGTCAACCTCACCTACCTCTCTCTCACACTGTACCTCACCTGCCTCTCAACCTCACCTGCCTCTCTACCTCACTCTACCTGACCTGTCTCTCTACCTCACTGTAAATGACCTGCCTCTCTACCTCACGGTATCTCACCTGCCTCTCTACTGCACTGTACCTCACCTGCCTCTCTACCTCACTTGCCTCTCTACCTCACTGTACCTCACCTGCCTGTCTACCGCACTGTATCTCACCTGCCTCTCTACCTCACTGTATCTCACCTGCCTCTCAATCTCACTCTACCTGACCTGCCTCTCTACTGCACTGTACCTCACCAGCCTCTGTACCTCACCTGCTTCTCTACCTTACTGTATCTCACCTGCCTCGCTACTTCATTGTCCCTCACCTGCCTCTCAAACTCACTCTACCTGACCTGTCTCTCTACCTCACTGTATCTGCCTCTCTACTTTACTGTACCTCACCTGCCTCTCTACCTCACTGTATCTGCCTCTCTATCTCAGCAGCAAACCAGCACACTGCACTAAACAGCCCATAGATATTCTATACTGTTTCATTTTTTCCACACTGTAGAGATCTTGCTGTTATTTACAACATTTGTTTAGTTGAAATATATTTCTGTATAATGTCATTACCTTTGTTTAGCCTTTTCACATATTTCACTTATTTAATAACTTTATTGTACAGTCTAATGGACCAACTCAGGGGCTTGTGTCACTACATGTTGTTTTTGTATAATTGTGTATGTAACAAATAAAGAACCCTGAATCCTGAATTCAGTACTACAAAATAACTTTATTTCAGCCTTTGCCTACAGATGTGCTTGGTCCAAAACAAGATTGCTGTCTGGCTGTTTTAGGGACTATCTGCAAGCATGTTATTAGCTCTTCTTGATTAGTCTGCAGTCCGTCACAGTCGGTAAATACACTCTTACACCCCGTCTCACTCATTTCTGCTTTAAACCACACCCACCTTCGGTCTGTTGTTATAAGGAAGGTATTGAAAAGAGGTACTGGTGAGGAATCTTCACGAATGCATTACTTTACTACGGTTTTCTGACTGTATCACACAAGCAGAACTGAACACCTGCATGTATCATAAAAAATCCATAGTATATAGAAAATGTCAGAATATGATTTAATCAAGGTAAGCAAGAACAAGTGTATATAACTGCATAATTCAGTAACATTCATGTAATTTGGAAGCCATTACCTCATTTTCTTCAGTAACTCTGAACTGTTTTTGGTGTGAGAAAGAATTTTTAATGATGCATTTTGAACTACAAATCATTGTACATGGTCTTACTTTAAACCCCTGTTGTACATGTAGAACATCAGCAGAGTATCATGATGTTTTGATGGTTTTGCCATATCGTCCCACTCATGGTCCTGACTGCCAGAGGGCACTCTATTTGTGCAGCAGTTATGCAATATTACAGACTACAAAGCTATTACATAAAAGTGCACTTGCTCCTGGTACTTTACCACCCTAGAGCTGTTCTAGTCTAGATTATGCCCTCATTTGGGCTGCCTTGCCCACCTGCCTCTCCGTCCCCTGTCCCATTTTCCTCTAACCTCCCCCCTCCCTCCCACAAAAAAACAAAACAAAACCAAAAAACACTACCCCCATCCCTCCACATTACACACACATACACACTGCTCTCTGGGCTCAATGGCCCAATTGTGCATCTGAGAGATACAAATGAACTCAAACTGCATTGGACCCTCGTGTGTTTTGGGTCGTTAAGCTGCAGACAGAAATGTCACAGAGTGGTTTAAAAGCCGAGCTGGGCCTTGAAGAACAAACAGATACTTTGCAAGCATTCTCCTGAAAACAGTGAGTCAGAGGTCTGAACTGAGCTGCCCGAGGAGGCTGCACAGAAATTGCTGAACTCCTGAAAGTGGTAAAGTGTTCTGTCTTAAAACACATACACTTCAACTGGCTACGTTCTCTAAAGCTTACTCTCATTACATCTCCTATAAATAAACAAGAAGTCCCATTTTTATTAACCACATTACCGTTTTTTTCTTTTTCCGTCTCAATAATGTCATATAAATTATTGATGAACATTGTGCAGGATCTTAAAATCTAAACAAGTCTAAAGAAGTGTCTAGATTATTTAAAGCTGTGAATAAGTTGTGTTTTTCTTACCCGTTGTTGCAGGTGCATCCGTGGTGTGTAATCCACCTGTCCTGAAATCAGCAGAGCAGTTTTGCTACCTGCCCCAGGTCTCCCCCAGCTCGTGCGCTCACTGCCGCTCTGCCCCGCGCGAGAACCTGTCAGTCCTCGTCACGTGACAACAGTGTGCACACACACACACACCCCCACTCTGGCTGTGTTCCGATTCACTTCATTGAATCCACTAGTACAGAAAGTAGTACACTAGTCATTGCACGTTAGTAACCCACCAGTCCAGTCCTACCAGTCTATAGCCTGTGATGCCAATATACGTTTATGCACACACACGCGTGGTTTATAAAGTGGTTTTATATATATAAACCACTTTATCCACGCTAGGGTAATAACTAAACTGACTAATTTCCTGGAAAACAACAGCATAACAGACTATTATTAACAGAACTCTATTATTAAAGTTATTAATAGAGTTTTATCTTGTCTCACTTCTGCACCCAGAACTATTCCTGCCCCTGTTTTCCAGTGAGATGATGTTTCATTTCCTAACTGGGTGTTCTTGCTGCTTGATAGTAATTGCAACTGCTTCGTGTGTAATTGTTCTTAGAAGGATGAGTTCCTCTTTTCAGTCTTGGTTCCTTTTAAGGTTTCATGCCCACTGGGGGCTGTATCAGAAAAAAAAACACCCAGATTTTACCAGAAAGTAAAAATCAGTGAGTAAAACTGAAGATAGTTGCTAAACGAATAGACAAATAGACTTTGCTGGAGACACTAATGACATGTCAGTCACTTTAAGCCAGGTCTTTTAAGCGAATGATTTTTTATTTTTTGTAACTTTATAAAAATGAAAAGCCAAGATCTTGCCACATTCAGCTGGGAACAAGTGTGTCACATCCTGTGAGTGATTTGTTTTTTGGAAAGTCTTTTTATCTTTTTTTTAATCATTTGAGTAGCAATAGAGTTGTCACAAACATTTATGGACTACATTCATTGCATATGTTTAGTGTTTGTACAAAATGCCACAACGTTCAGCATAAATAAAAGTGTAATAGTGTTTGATATTTTTACATTGAATGTATTTTTACCAAACATAAAGTAAAATCACACTATAATGAAAATGATTAGGATTGGCATTATTACATTGTATACACTACACTGAATAACTATATCTACACTGATATACACTATATAGAAAAAGGTATTGAGACACTCGGGGTTCAGGGTTTGGGCTTACTTCCAGTAAAGGACCTAATCTTAATGCTTCAGCAGACCAAGCCAGGCCTCAATAAAGACATGGATGCATTTGGTGTGGAAGAGCTTGACCGGCCCGTACAGAGTCCTGACCTCAACCCCATCCAACACCTTTGGGATGAACTGGAACGGAGAACACATATTAAAGTCTATGTATTTGAATGCAAAGTGGTTGCCTTGTGGTTAGCAAGTTGCACCTGCAGTAAGAAAGATGTGGGTTTGAACCCCAAGACTGCTACTGCCAACTCTGAAGTACCCCTGAGTAAAATACCGTCCCCACACACTGTTCCCTGGACACTGTGTTCCTGGCTGCCCGCTGCTTCACTTGGTAAATGGGTTAAATGCGGAGAAGAATTTCGTAATGTTCACACTGTGTGCTGTGGTGTGTTCACGTATGACAAAATAGTCACTTTACACTAAAGTCCCTGTTGGAGTAATGGTCAGGCGTCCCAATACTTTTGTTCAGTTAGTGAAAGTGCACACATACTAACCATTGGTCAAACATTGTTAAATTTGGCTGAATGATAAAAGGCAGAAATGCCAATATGATGAGTCGTTTTGAAGCCGAAAGAGTCCACTGTTCTTGGTTATCTGAGCCAAAACGATCTGGAAAAGATCCGAAGGGCCATATTCCCTTCACTAGTAGGGGACCTCTTTTGTTGTAGACTGGGATTGGAACGCTGCAACTGAACTACCGCGGAGAAGAGATTTCTGTAACTAAACTTTTTCTCCTGCAGTAACAAGAGTGGGAATGCAATTATTTAAACTCAGGACATATTTTATATAAATAGACAGTGCAGTGAGAGCTTTAAACGGCGTATATTTTTTACATTTTAGTCTTTTTAAAATCCCACTTGGACGTCAACAAAACCAGCGACCAATGAGGTAAACGCACGCGCAGGAACTGCTTCCCGACGGCGCTGGCGTTTGTGGGTATTGTAGTCTTTGCGACGCCTAGTTCTCGTGGGTTTGTTATGTGTCTGAGACTCACAAAAACTACAACACGCTCACTATGGGGTTGGTGACCAGTTGCATCAGCGTGGGGAGGCAGGAGAGCCGGTTCGGTTGAATGCCCTGCGTCTGGGAGTAGAAACGGTCAGAGCTGTCAGACTCCAGAGCGCCAGTCCCGCAGGCAGAGCGAGCAGAAGAAGAAAGAGGGGCCAGATGAAACTGTTTATCAGCGAGGGGAACCCACACTGTGTGAAAGCGCTGGCGGCGCTCGAGCACACAGGGGTGAAATGTGACGTCCAGCTGGTCAGCCACGAGGGTGAGAGACCAGAGTTAAGACTCGTCTATTGTCTGTTAGTTTGAACACTCTTAGTAAGAATGACTAAGTATTACTTCTATTCTTACTTGTGTATTAGTATCTGTAATACACTAACTAAGCTGTAAAAAAAAGCCTGATTTGTGATGTCACGAAACCCCCCAAATGCCTACCTATTTTAGAAAGAGAGGGGGAGTATTACCAAGTATCATTTAGTTCTAGCCTTAAGGTTAGTGTTTCAGTACCTGTTTATACCCCAGTCTAAATTTAAGGGTTCATGTTACTTGAAACTAATCTGTAAAAAAGCCTTTGGTAATCATTATTTTTGTGATGTCCCTGAAACCACCACGTTCCCACATAACCTACCTATTTAGTGTACAGCAGTCTAGCTTCTCTCACTCATTCACAATAAGGGTAAAAGGATCTTTCTAGCTCATCCCCCTTTATAAATGAGGCACAATACAGACAAGTCAACCAGTGCAGAGAATGTTTACACACATCAGTCTTAAAAGCAAAGTAATGAAAACAGCCTGTGTAATTCCAAAGGATAAAGGTACATTTGGAAATGTCCCGCAGAACGAAATGCAGATTTATTGGATGCATAAAACGGAGTAAACTTCAAAAGCTGAGATTATGGGACCTATAATGAACTGTACACCCTTTAATCCATTACGATACTCAGCTCATCAGCTCTTAACCTGCATTTTTTTGTATTTTATTTTTACACAACTTATATAATGTTCTTTTATTTACCCAAGCATTTATAATTGATTGTTTTCAGCCTCATTTTGTTTCTTAGAACCAAAGTAGTTGTTTTCACTACTGTGCCTTAAAGACTGAATGGAAAGTGAAAGGCACATCTAAAACTTAAATTATGTTCAAATGATATATCAAACTCTTTAATTATAGAGTCAAGTTATGGATGAAATGTGTCTTAAATGTAGTCTAGCCGGTTCTCTTTATCTTTGCGTTGTTTACACTTATCTGGTAAATATTTCCAGTAGTATTCTTCCTGCAACTCCTGCTGTAAACAAGAATGCCCACAGGTTACTGGGACATTTTCGATTGTCGGTGGTTTGCCTAATTGTCTCCATGTCTGGTATGTGTTTGTGTGCGTGTTTTCTTTCTTTTTTTTTATCAGAGATAGTGGTGCCCTTCCTAAATCAACCCATCTTACCTGTTCTGCACCTGCCCAGTGGGCAGTACCTCTTCAGTGCTAATGCCATCTGCCAGTGAGCGCCTTTTAACATAATCCTAAACTTGGCACGGTAGTGTCTTTCTCAGTGGAACAAAGACTCTATGCGCTGTTGTGTTAAATCTTGTTGTCTTCACAGGTACCTGTTTGAGGTTGTTGGGAAAGAGGCCACTGACTGTAGCAATCAGTTACTGGAATGGGAGGCAACAGAACTTCAGGTGAGAATCGACTGCTGTAGAGAGTTAATAATGTTAATGATGATGTTATTAGTCATGTACTATTAAAAAGACGTCTGTGTCTAAGTATGTAATTTCCTGTATTCTTATGAATGATTTCCATTCCATTCACACAAAATAAAAAATGCTTGTGAAAAATTTGGTTGACCATTTGTTCAATACATAATCAACTCTGGATGTTTTATAACTCAGGATTGATGTGTATTTTGATGGTAATAACTAGTTTTGGGTTATGTTAGCCGGCGCTGCTGCAGGCGCTCCACTTGCTGACACTTCAGGGGAAACCCAGCGAGGCTACCATAGTTCTGAAGGAACCTCTGGGCTGGCTGGAACAGTTCCTAAGCAAAAAGACCACTCCATACCTAACTGGGGTAAACCACATTCACATTTTTGCTCAGATCTGATCTTTTAACATAATAGTTAACTTTTTTTTACTTTTAATATCTGTCTGTCTGTCTATCTTTTTTATTTTTCTATTCACAGCTATAGTTTTAATCATGTTTTGATTGCATTACTTGTTTCAGGAAACAGTGACGGTGGCAGATGTTGTGCTGTGGGCAGCGCTCCACCCTGTTCTGTGTGACTCATTTTTTGAAGCTGGTGAGAGACAAAACCAATTACGTTTTACAGGCATTTTTTTAATCTACACTTCCATTTGTTACATTTTAATTTTTAGGATATGTTCATTTTGCATTTTTGTCCATGGTCTATTATTTAATTTTATTTTCAATTTTTTTTTACTTTTGAATCCATTATGTACATTTATTGGGGCAGCTGGCGGCCTAGTGGTTTGGGTGTTTGCCCTGAGATCAGGAAGTTGTGTGTTCAATTCCCAAGACTGCTAGTGACACTACTGAGGTATCCTTGAGCAAGGTACCGTCACCACGTGCTGCTCCCCAGGCACTGTGTTCCTGACTGCCTGCTGCTTCACTGGGTGTATTGGTTAAATTGAAGCATGTTAAGCATTCAGACGTTTCTGTTTCAAGGTGACGTGCAGTCAGTGCGGGGCTGGTTTGAGCGTGTGGGTCAGCTGCCAGCCTGTGAGGCAGCTGCTCAGAGGGTCCTGCACGGGAAAGGACCTGCCCTGAAGAGTTTCCTTCAAAAGCAGCCAGCTCCATACATACAGCGAAAGGACAGTGCGAACAGTGCTAATGCTGCGGAGGTACACAGTGTCCTTATGGATTTGGTAGAGGGAAATCTGGATGCATGTGTGGAACGGCGTGATGGGACATGTTTGCAATGTGTTTGTTCTTTAGACAGAGGACTCGCAGCCCGTGATGACGGTGGAAGAGATTGAGGCAGCTGCAGAGGCCTGGAGTAAAGGACTCCCAGACTGTTCAGACAGCCTGCAGAAGAAACACCCTGTGTAAGATTCTAATCCCATTTTAAGGGAGGCTACACCTTGTGTAAGATAAGTCTTCTCAGAACCACAGCTTTTGAATATAAGAATCTAGGGATGACTTATATTACCAGAAATGTCTGTTTGTTTTGGTAACAAATTGAAGTTATAAATGTAGGAACAGCTAGTTTGTTTATTTTTAGAGGTTTGTTAAATTCATTTTTTCTCCTATTTTCAGAGTATGGCTTAGCAAATTGACCACACGTTTTTTCACTGTATTTCTGAAGAACATAGAGGCAAGCTGTCATTTGCCAGTGACAAGTTAAAAATCTGGCCTTTTTGTGAGTCAGAAAAAACTTAATTAAAGGCAGGCCTACATTTTACAGAGCACACCTTCTGTGTAAGATCTTGTTTATGTTTTTGGAATCCCTTAGTCTACCACAGGAAGGGAAACGCAACGTGCTGCTGACCAGTGCACTGCCCTACGTCAACAATGTGCCTCACCTTGGCAACATCATTGGTTGTGTGCTCAGCGCTGATGTATTTGCCAGGTAAAAGGACCAGTTTCATCCCTCTGCCTTTCTCCCTCTTCCACAGTCTGTTCTGGTCCTAGTGTGATAGACGTATTAACCCATTGCTACTAATAGAGAATTGCAATCTGTTGTTAATGACTGCATGTGGTGAATGATTGTTAGAGCATTATGGTACAAGCAACTGAGCAACATGGCGTTTCCAACTATGTTTTCTAATTGCTGCAAACATTTTGTGTTTTTTAAACATTTTGCCTTTTTTAAAGATGTTTTAAGGATTCTGCTCCTTTTTTTCTGCAGATATGGGCGTTTGAGAGGCTGGAACTTGCTGTATGTGTGTGGTACAGATGAATATGGCACAGCAACAGAGAACAAGGCTCGTGAGGAGGGTCTGACACCACAAGAGATTTGTGATAAATACCATGCTGTCCATGCCGAAATTTATAAGTGGTTTCAGATCGACTTCGACTACTTCGGCCGCACCACCACTGAAAAACAGACTGAGTAAGCTGTGTGTGTGTGTATTTCTGTGTCTTATCAATGATCAATTATGAAATATGACCATTTTTGCTACGAATACAGTAATTGCTTTTAAAATATATGTCATGCAGTCATTAAAATGAGAGAATCCATAGAGTTCATAGGGTAAATCCTAAACTCTTCTAACTTATACACAGTTGTTCTGTCTTTTTCCGTTGGATTTTCTTTTCTTGCTCTCAGAATTGCACAGAACATATTCTGGCGGCTGCATGAGCGAGGCTATCTGCTGGAGGACACGGTGGAGCAGCTGCATTGTGAAGGCTGTAAGCGCTTCCTGGCTGACCGATTTGTGGAAGGTGTGTGTCCACACTGCAAGTACCCTGAGGCCAGAGGAGACCAATGTGACAAATGTAGCCGCCTCATCAATGCTGTGGAGCTAAAGGTATGATGTGAGACCATGTGCAATCTGTTTAAAATCTAGAAGGCCAGGGATATGACTGAATACAACTAGTTTGGCTTTAAGTGTGCACCAGAAAAATCAAAACAGAAAAATACACCTCTAAGAACGTTTTTGGTTGTTCATCTAAAGATCTTAAAAAGTCTTTTATTTGAAATCTGAAAAAAGACATACACATTTTTTTTTACCTTCTGTGTCATTTTCAGAGTTGCTCTTTCAGGAAAGTCTCAGAATTTAACTGCTACTGTTTACCATCTTACAGAAACTGACTGCTTAGACTACTTCTTGAACTTCTTGTATTCACAATAAGAGCCTCCCAGAAGGCCTAGAATGATTTTTTTTTATTCATTGGGAAAAAAAAACATGATTTCTTAATTCCTGTCACTTCCTAATCATGTCTGAGGTAAATTTGACACATCAGACCTTTAGCAACTGGAGGCCTAACCAACATCAGGGTTTCCTTAACCATTTTTGCCAGGATACAACTAAGGATATTTTTAGCTTGCTTGACATTTGATGATTTGACATATGCTTTGCAAGAGAAAGACACTGGATATCCTAATTTCAAACTTTGATTAGAACTGCAGATTTAAATGTATGGTGATGCTGGTGATGTCTCGCCCCATACTCGTAGGACCCGCAGTGTAAGGTGTGCCGGCAGACGCCTGTGATCCGCTCCTCTAAACATCTGTTTTTGGACCTGCCAAAGGTAAATTCAGGATATTTACTAGGGCTGCAACAACTGACCAGAAATCAGGCATAAGAAGTTATCAGCAGCTCATTTTTATCGATCATTTATTTCAACATGGCAACACAGGTTGCTTTGAAGCAAATGCCACTGAGGGGGAGGCCAAGTGAAAGACGGTGGTGACTAGATGTTTCGAAAGTAGTGCAAATCAGGTTTCTAAAGTAAAGAAACGTGTTGCATATTTCATACAACTGAAATACGAAGCAAGATGATATCTTGGGCCTTCCAAGCCACTGAAAGCTCTTAATGGGAATGTCAGGGGAAACATCAGGCTCTTTCACGTTTTATGAAAGTCTTATGTATTTATACTGCAACATAATTTCTAGCTGTTTCTTATAGTACACACAGCAGAATGATACATATGTAAAACGGTAGATACATTTGTTTAACAAAATCTAATACTTTACTAATCGGTAAACATATTAGTCAATGTTTAAACTGTAAGTTGAATTAAGCTGTATTCATTCATGTGTGTTTGTTAGTTGGAAGGTGAGCTGGAGCAGTGGCTGGATAAATCGACTGGTGCTGGCGACTGGACAAATAATGCTAAGCACATCACACGCTCGTGGCTGAGGGATGGTCTGAAACCACGCTGCATCACCAGAGACCTGCAGTGGGGAACACCGGTACCGCACCCAGATTACAGTGACAAGGTAGAGGGAGAAAATACTTTATACATGCTGTTGTGTTTTAATTTGCATTCAAGTTTTCACAATCAAGATCTTTGCCTGGATAAGGTGCACATTGGATTTTTTCAGGGCTATATGAGAAGAATTTGAGCATTCCAAAACGTGTTTGAACCTTTGTCATACAAAAATCTAATTTCAAATTAGATTCAAATTAGAGCCTTTTTTAAATGTGGTCTTTTAACAGATACAGTAAACTCAGACCATGAGAGTTAACCCTCCATGCACCCTGGTCACACTTCAGTATTGCTGCTATCAACACGCAGTAGCTAACTAGAATAAAAAAATCATTGCATCTGCTATACATCTGGCCTGTTTTTGCGTTCTCATCTTTATTATGAACAACAGACGAGCTGCCAGCCCATCTGCAGAGCAAATAATCGTTGCAATTATGGCTTGTTCTCCTTAAATGCTCCTCTTATCATTACTATTATCATAAAATTTTTTAATTGTAAAAATGTGCCCATGGAGATCATTTGAGTTAGTTGTTTTCACACTAATGACGAATATTTGTAACTTAAATGTGAGTCATCAGAGCAGAAAGACTGGATTTGAGCAATAGGAGAACAGTATGGGGCGAGACTAAAGCTTCTACTGCGTAAACAGTCTTTGTTGATAATGTTGATACAACTGTTACAGCTTTTTTTGTATGTCTTATTGTATGTCATGTAGGTCTTTTACGTGTGGTTTGATGCCCCCATTGGCTACCTCTCTATAACAGCCAACTACACGGATGAATGGGAGAAATGGTGGAAGAACCCACAGCAGGTATCCATTAGGCTTGGCTCACGGGCATTTTTTCATTCCCAATTCTAAAACCGCAACCTTCAGTATCTGCTGATAAGGATACTTTTCCGAACTTGACCTTAGGCTGAATATAACTTCTTACACTATGTAGGACATAAGGAGCCTTTTGAAACGTAGCCTTCTCATCTGTGTTACTCGTGTCCTGCGAGCACATCTCTCAAAGTTTAACTGAAAAAATGTATTTACATGTTGGTTCAGAATTTTTCTGATAGATTTTCTGCAGTATCGGACTGATAACCTACACTGAGTATCAGATCAGTCCAGCCCCAGTGCTCACTTTTGCATTATGAATTTATTTAAACAGGATTCTGTTTTTGAATTATTTGAATGTATTACCTTTTTTACTCTCTTCACATTTATAAGCCTAAACAAAATAAAGTCAGTCTTTGTAACTGAACTTTAAATATATACAACACACATACACATACTCATTTTCATCAGCCCTGTACTGATCCAGGTTTGTTTAAAGTTCTTCCATGTACGTCCTGAAGGTGGAGCTGTATAACTTCATGGCGAAGGACAATGTCCCATTCCACAGTGTAGTGTTTCCCTGCTCTCAGCTCGGAGCGCAGGACAACTACACACTCGTCGGCAACCTCATTGCTACAGGTGACTCACATCCCCTCGCTCTCAGGGAAAACGGTACCCCGGTTGGTTTTGATGTGTTGGAAAGCTGAAAATCTGAGAGTTTAATGGAAATTAAATAAAGATTTTCTGAACATTATTCATAATAATAAGAATAAAAGGAAGCTAGTTTGTCAAATCACACTGGACAACTTATTTTATTTTATTTATTTTTATTTTTATTAGGATTTATTTTCTATTAAAGCTAAACTTTATTCAAATTCAGTAACAGTGGTAATGATAGATGGCGGACATCTAAGTTTTTAATGATGCAAAAACTATATCATCAAAAATGATTACATGAAATGGTTTCGAATACATCTCCTGATGCCTGTGACATTATTCTATGATAGATTTGAGATACACCTTTGAGCTAAAATGTATAGATAATTTATTCATGTGTAGAGCTATAGATAGTATAAAGGTATAAATACGTTCATGACAGAGAGGTGCAAATGTATCTTAAATGGGTCTTAGTATTTGAAATTGCACTGTTATTTCATTTAAACCACATTTAGATATCAAAAAAAGTCACACAGTACAAAATAACTGAAACTCTTCACATTCTTAACTCAAAACAAACTAAAGTAACCCAGCTGTAAATATATACCACACATGCATACACATACGCTTACAAACAGCAATCAGTCATCACTTATAGAAAAATGCCCATATAATGTTATCATAAAAATATTATATATTCACGAGATGCTGTCAAGTCAGTGCAAAGCTTTTTGTATTATTTGATGGATTTTAGTGAAACTACAAGTTGTTCAGAGGCTTTAGCTTTTTGCCTGTTTATTCCCTGTATATTTATAATTTTATGTTTTTAAATGTTTATTTATTTTGTCTGCAGAATACTTGAACTATGAGGACACCAAGTTCTCGAAGAGCCGTGGTGTGGGCGTGTTTGGTGACATGGCTAAAGACACAGGCATTCCGTCTGACGTTTGGCGTTTTTATCTGCTCTATCTGAGACCTGAGGGCCAGGACTCTGCCTTCTGCTGGGCCGACATGGCTCTGAAGAACAACTCCGAACTGCTCAACAACCTGGGCAATTTTATCAACAGGTATAACGTGCACATCATCTGCATTGCCACTTCACATATAATCTGAAGAGTATGTATCTAAGTCTGTAGAGCAAACTTGTAAATTAGAAATGTACATAGTGCTGTTGTAGTGGCAAATTTAAAGTATTTAACAGAGATGTACAACACAACCATCAGAAGTTCCATGGTGGGAGGAGACTTTAGGCTGACATGAAGCCGAATACTTAATACTTCAAAAAATAAGTTTGGGATGGAACTGTACGAAATAGTTAGATAATTAATAGCACATATTTTTAATGCTGTTTACTCATTTTCAACCAACTATAATGTGAAATGTTATATTTAATGTTCTCGTAGGTGAAATCTGTGATTGTAGCTCTAGCATTCAACATCTTTAATAACTGACAGTAAGTGATGAAAACAATTGAACTACTGAAAGAGAGAATAATATTCTGGTGAAATTTGTTTTGTCCAAACATTTTCTGCATATTTCTCTTGTGGCATGTAATTTGCAGCAAATGGCATTTTTTGTTCGCAGAGACCACACATCCTTTCCCTGGAAGTCTTGTGACTTCCAAGGAAAAGGGCGGGGGGTATACAGCCACGATAGCAGTGCTTACTGCCTGTACATTTTAAGTATGTGTGCAGAAGAACCCCAGGAGGTGCTTGAGTCCCTGCCCTTTTGCCCTCAGACTGTGCAAGTGTTCATGGCTCAGATCAGCCTCACCTGGGAATAGAGACTGTGGGTCAGCTTACGCCTCCACGAGCTTCTGCACTCGTTGGCGCCCCCTCTGGTGCAGTACTTACCACTTGCAGAGATTTTACCTCACGTAACTCCTGCCTGTCACAGGCACACAACACACTAGTCACAGACACGCTCTCTGATGTTGCTGTGCTGAAGATAGTCTAAGTCATAATTTATCTATCATCATTGTAAGAGGCTATTCTTAATATCTATCCTTGAAATATGTCATTCTATAATATTATGCTAAATATTTTTGGAAAAGTAGAAATAGAAAAATTTTGTTACTCACTTTGTGAGTACATGTCAAATATTAAAAATAAGAGGTTTGTTTAAGCATATCATATCGCTTACCACAAATCACAGCCACACACTCTGATATATATATACCCTGATATGTCACTTTCTGCAATAGTATTATTTTAATCAACAGTCAAACATATTGCCAGCAGTGAAGGTGACAATAACTATTATGTTGTTAATTAAAAAATGAAGTTTAATTAAATTTGCATTCACATTGTCGTTTTTTCCCCTGAGCCCCTGTCCTCTAAATGTCTGTGTGATCACTATTTAAAGCCTTCTAGATAACAGTAGCGCACTGCAAGCAGTAGCAGTGCTTCCCAGAAATGGCATAGTAACTGCTTCTGATTGAAAATGGACTTCACTGCTTCTGTTACAAAAAAATTAAAGACAAAAATTTACGGTCATGGCACTGACATGCCCACCACCACAGCTGGCATGCTAGTATTGCAGCAGTATTGCAGTCCGGCACGCGCACACACACACACACACACACACACACAAACAGGGGCTGCACCCAGATCATGGAATTTACTGCCCAAAAACCTTAGAGATACTTCTTCTATTTCACATTGCAAGTCGCCTTAAGTCACACCTTTTCTGTTTGTGTTATGACTCTTATGCTGTTTAGTCTTGTGTAGTATAAGTTGTGGGTATATCATTTTTTTTCTTGTTTTGTTGTCACTCTGTAAAGTGTCCTTGTGTTTTATGAAATATGGTGTATAAACTATTATTATTATTATTGTTATTATTTTATACATCCAGACATCTATATGCATATGTACATTTAATACATTTGTCTATCTTTCTCTCTCTCTGCATCTCTCTCTCTCTCTCTCAGGGCAGGGATGTTTGTCAGTAAGTTCTTTGACGGCCGTGTACCTGAGATTGTGCTGCAGGATGAAGATAAGCGTCTCATTGCTCAGGTCTGCTGGGAACTCAAACAGTACATCCAGTTGCTGGACAAAGTCAGGTCTGAAAACACACTTTTATTCTTTTTCTTTTTTTAATTAACCAATCTTCCCCATCCTATGTTCAATATTGACATATTATTTTATTTTTGTTGCAAGTGAGGAAAACATACATGTAGCCTACTCACACTATAGTGTATACACCTTGTAGCTCCAGATCAGTCACTATTAAATGAACTAATCTCTAGTATACTCTAGTATAACTGTCCATAATATGACGTACATGTATTCAGAAAGTTTCTTCAGGATGAAAATGTGAGAGTCTGAAACTGAGGGTGGGTATTGGTTTAGTTATAGCAGTGGCATGACTTCATGGTAAGCAAAGCTGAGGACATGTGAAATTGATAATTGATAAAGCAATGCATACTATATAAATAATTATAGAACATTATATTTTTATAAAGTGCTTATTGTAGTGTATAATATAAGGTTTGTTTGAGTGTTAAAGTTATAACACTTAGTGTTTTTGAATATGTGTCTGTGATACTTTCAGTCCAGGAAAACCTATTTAGATATAGATATTAGATATAGTTAGTGAATACTTAGATACAGCAATTAGATGCAGAAATAAAAATACATATACGAGAGGTTCAAACCATTTTACATTTTGGTGCACATTACTGGCTCACTCCTGGTTGCATGGTTGGAACTCAAATACGTGTGTGTGTGTGTGTGTGTGTGTGTGTGTGTGTGTGTGTGTGTGTGTGTGTGTGTGTGTGTGTGTGTG
>JBBJLR010131484.1:0-17481 GCA_037577145.1 Brachypetersius gabonensis | reverse complement strand
TGTGTGTGTGTGTGTGTGTGTGTGTGTGTGTGTGTGTGTGTGTGTGTGTGTGTGTGTGTGTGTGTGTGTCAGGGGGGCTCTGGCATATTGGAGTACATCAGGTCTAAAATATAATTCAATGCAAAGGAGCTAACCCAGCAGTCCAAACCAGCACAGCCCCTAATACCAACACCAGCAGCAACCTTGGCCAGCCACACTAGACCAGTCACTCAGACCCAAACTGAGCAAGACTGCCTGTGACCGACAAACTTTTCGACAGAATGATCTCTGCTGCTGAGTTTGTCACTTACAGTGTGGGACAAATCGTGTGGAGGGGTGTTATTCTATTGTTTCTTTTAAGCTATACAGTAATCCCCCGCTTTTCTTGGGGGTTACATTCCAAGAGCATCCGCGTAAAGTAAAAAAAAAAAAGCCTAAAACTGCCTATTTTTATAGTGTAAACCCTAAATATACCCCCAATTATGCTCTCAGAACACTTTCATTTTATGTGTTAAACTCAGTTTAATGCGTTACCCTTAAAGAAAATGTAAAGGTTAATAAATAATCAGAATCAGAAAACTTAATGGCTTAAAAAAACATTAGTGGTTAGCATTAGCGGCCTGCGGCTGCTCGTACACAGAAGAAACATTGAAATAACACTCTCTACCCACATATTTAGACAGTACACAGCTTACTAATACTAAATGAACTGATATAACTGTTGAAAATTGGGATAACTGTTGAAGATAACTGTTGAAAACACTAAAATATAAGAGGGAGAAGTCATGCTACATGCTGCAGCATGCTTCTTCTTTTTATGGTGGCTGACAACTTTTCAGTGTATTAATTACTGCGACAATACAGTTCAGCTCTTAATTTGCTCATTTCTACCATCGCTTTATCCGGTGCTTCAGTTCAGTTCACCCATGACTGCTTTCACATGGCCCTCCTGTCAACGTTTCATCCTCATCCGCTCCCATCGTCCATCATCTGGATCCCATCAAATCTTTCGTTGTGGAGGTGGATGCGGGCGTTGGAGCGTCCTCTTCCAGCGTGGTCAATACTAGAAACTACATCCCTGCAGTTTCTTCTACTGAAAATTCAACCGTACCAAGCAGTGCTATGGGGTAAGGGACCGTGAACTGCTGGCTATCAAGTGGGCTCTTGAAAAGTGGCACCACTGGCTCCAGGGTGGCAGTGAGGCATTTATGGTCTGAACAGACCACCAGAATCTCATAGCCATTTAACCCAGTTAACCAGTTAAATCCCAGACAGGTGTGATGGGCTTTGTTCTTTGAGCAGGGTCTGTCCACGCATGTCTTTTCTCATTATCTCATCATCGCCCCTCTAGCCTTGATGCCTACTCCAGCAGAAACCCTGCCCGGACGACTCTTCGCGCCGAGGCCTGAGGGACATTCATCTACCCCTGTGGGTCACTCGCGTCACTCACACCCTCTCCTACATTTGAAGAGTCTTCTGGAGGCCCAACATGACCGAAGATGTTTAGGAGTTTATCTGGGCATGTGCATTGTGCGCCAGGGCCAAGACTCCTAATCAACTTGCACCGGGGGAGCTCCAACCTCTTCCTGCCTCCCGGCATCCCTGGTCACACATCACCTTTGATTTTATTACAGGCCAGACTCGGAAGGCAGGGACACCATCCTAACCATCATCAACTGCTTTTCCAAGGCTCTTCACCTGGTGACCTTCTCTGTACTCCTGTCAGTCAAAACCACTGCAGAGCTGATATTGGAGCATGTAGTCCGCCTACTTGGGTTCCCCAAGGACATTGTCTCGAACAGAGGGCACCAATTCATTGCCAAGTTCTGCGGGGTCCTCTGCCATTTGATCAGCTCCACCAGCAGATTGTCTTAGGGCTGCCACCCTCAAACCAACGGTGAGACGAAGCGGACCAACCAACAACCAGAGCGCTTTCTGAGATGTGTTGTTGCTGATTACCAGTTCTCCTGGGACCTAATTTTTTGCCATAACCTTCACACCTGCTCTGCCACAGGTATGAGTCCTTGAGGTATGCAACAGTTTCCAACCTCTGATGTTTGATCACCAAGAACGAGAGGTTGATGTACCATTGGCCCAACAATTTGGTCCACTGGCACCAGGCCCTCCCTACTCTTTGGGTTCACTGACCACGCTACACTGGGCTAGATGTTCAGTGTCATCCTCATAAAAATGAAAAGCAGTATTAAACTGGCAGACCAACGACTGAGAGGAAGTATATAGATAGAAAATAAAATTGGACCAAAAATGGCCCCTGAAGGACCCCACAGGTAAGCTCACAAATTGAAGAAATTGTCATCAATTGACACAGAATTACCGAATTAATGAATACGTTAAAAACATTTTAATGCCACACTAGATATCCCAACCCACTTACTCAGTCTGTCTGTCAAAATAACATGCACCACTGTATCTTCAGGCTGCAGTTAAATCAAGCAGAACTAAAACAGACTTTTCTCACATCAGCACACTTAACATCATTTTAAATCATTTTAAAATCATTTTAAAATAACTGCTGTAACATGTTTCTTTCAATCATAATACTCAAATATTAAAATATAAAAAAAATCTTCATATCAAAACTTTCTTTCTTCTGGGTCACAGGCAGTGAAGTATTCATTTAACTGTTTGTTTAAATTAAATATTGTTCCATCACCACTGCTGGGAACAATTCATATTCAGGGAGTTTCTCTGGAATGGGTAATTTAACATCAGACCACTCTGAATGACTTTGTATCTTAACCCAGGAAGCAACTTCATCTGTAGGAAGAAATGTTGAAAAATCAATAGAAATCCCCTTAAAAACATCACTGTCCAAGAAACCACCAGTTACATTGTTTAATGAAATAATGCCACATTAATTGAATGACATTTTCTATGAGTAAAGACACAAAGTATATATTGTGTGTATTATTAATTATGTATCACATAGGTCATCTACAGGCAATTTGACATTGACAAGTCAGGAAGTATGAGCTCTTATGAGATGCGCCTTGCTGTTGACTCAGCAGGTAAGGCTAATTTCATCAAACATGCACAAACCCAAGTCATTAGGCTTTATGTAATTACTGATGTGCTGCCTGTATTTTTTATTTAGGCTTCAAGCTCAACAACAGATTGAACCAGGTCCTCGTGGCTAGATATGCTGAAAATGAAGCCATCGATTTTGATAACTTCATCTGTTGCCTGGTTAAACTGGAGGCCATGTTCAGTATGTTTCCTTATTGCCTGGAGTGCCTTTTTGACTTTATTTTCTAAACTCCAGATCCAGTCCTTATGTGCAATTCCTACACAGTTTAATGGCTTTAAAACACTAAATTCATGATTTCATGGCTGCACAATATATTCTTAATACAGGGTGACTAAATAAGGCCAAACAAAAATCTATAACAATTAATCAAACTTTGTAAATGCAATGTTTCATCCAAATATCACCACCTCTACCTCTACATTTTCCCACACTGGTATGTGTGTCACTCATGATTTCAGAGGAGATATCTGCCAACTGCAACACAGATAGAACAGCAACGTATTTACCTAGAATTTACAAGCTAAAAGAGCATAACAGGCGGTCTTACACAGACATGAGGAAATTTTGAGAGTACAGAGTATGTTTTACTGAATTTAAAGGCAAGACAGTACCCTTACATTAGGAAACTACTGGAATATATACATGTACCATAGTATATATAAACAGGCAACATACCAAAATATAATTGTAACTAAATGATAGCTACCTGTTTTGGCATTTTGGCGCTTAGCCTAAAACAAATGCAACACCAAGACAGAAAATTTGACCCTAGTTTTACACTTTGGACAGTGTTTTTTTTTTTTTCCTTCACAAAACCGTGATTATTAATGACGGTGTTCTTCTTTATAAAGTTTGATTTCTTGGTTATCGATTTTTGGTTGTCGTAGCATTTGCCCTCATTTTGTCATCACACCAGTATCACAGAAGTGTTTTGATGAATAAATGCATTCATGTGATCCAGTAAAAGTAAATGATTTTGGTTAAAATAGTGCAGACACGTCCAAACCAATACATTCCTGAAGTTCTCAAAGAGCTTGATCATTAGGTGAGACACAAAATCAACAGAACACAGAGAGACAGAAATACACAGTGGAACACAATAGTCAATTGGACTTGTTTAAATGGTAATAAGCCTAGGGTTTAAGACAATGTTCAGTTAATAATCTTAAGTGATATAACTGCTATAATAATACAGTGGTATGTAGACTAGTTAATCATTTTTGTATTAAATGGCTTTTTCCTAGGCTGTCATACACTATTCACATGCCGTGTAGAGGCTCGTAACTCTGTACCCCAGAACCTCAATGACCTGAGGGCCGCACCGTCAAGAAGGGTGGGATGCCTCAGCTCCCAATAAGTCAGACAGCATGAGACGTCGTTGTCAAGCTGTAATTGATGCTCAAGGGCACATGACACGTTATTGAGACATTGACATTTTTTGTTGTGGTAAACTTACCAGTTTTGGCGTTCGTTTAAATAAATTGTTTGAGATGAGGAAAGCGTCATTGCTTCGACTTACATGCCCTACTTTCATGATATATCACTGTAGTGTGAACGTTTTACGTTTTCCATAAATTTCACCCGAAAGCCAAATATGCCTAACTTTTTGTGTGTACTGTCTATGATAAAACACTTCAGTTGTATTTAAAGTTTATTTACTTTTGTGCATCTAGGATCTTTCCAGCAGCTGGACAAAGAAGGGACTGGAACCATCGAGATGAACATAACTGAGGTAGTTTCCATTTTAGCATGAGTATTCAGACTGTAACTGCACAAAGCTTTAATTCTTCTAAACCTGTTTTTCCTGTTTAGTGGCTGGTCATTACCATGTGTGGTTGAAGAGGACGGACAGCAAAGATTACATGACAGAAAGAGCCAGTTTTGTTGAAGTGCCTCAATGCTGAAGCCATAAGCCTTGGAGTTGTGCCGTTTTGTCTGTGCAATCTGGTTCTCCTTTATATACCAACAACTTGTCATCTGCATTCACACTGTGTTGTACCCACCCTACTCATCTTGCACCTGTGCACAGTAGCCATTTTATCAGAAACACCTGTCACATAGGTACATGATTTAGGTCTACAGTTACTGACTTTAGCACATCTGTTTATGCACAATTATTCAGCTTCCCTCTACTATGTGAATCAAAGGGACCACCATAGGGCTGGCACTGACCACGTAGAATTTGTGTGGCTAATGCCGCTGCTTGTAGGATAAGAAAAGCGTGAAGATTAACGTAAATAAATAAAGATTACCCGTTGGTCTAAATTACAATACTAGCTTAGTTGGTTACTAAATTGCAGTCATGCATGCTTACTACACCAGATTTTTATGTAAATCTTCTTTAATCCACCACTGCTGAGAGAATGGTCCACCACCATAATATCTGAACAGTTGCATTTCATTGCAAAACGGAGTAGAGGGACTGATATATTGTGAAGTAGATCGGCTTAAATCAGTATAGTAACAGAATCTGCCCCAATAAGGTCAGTGTGCCAGTGAGTGTAGGATCTACAGATGAGGTCATTGAAGTCTACTGCAAGGTAATGTACCAGCACAGCTATCAAAACAGTTTTGCTCTTCACTGTCTCAAACCTCTTGATTAATAAAATTCACAAAGTACATACTTAGACTGGTGCCATATAGAATGAGCTGTGGTGATGTAAGGGAGAGGAGAAGGGCATGGAATAAGTTCCTGTAGTGAACAGTTATGCACTTGCATGTTTGCTTGCAAGTTTTAGTTAGAAGGGAGCCAATAAAAATGTTAGATGTGATATAAATACATAATTGTCATATATCTGATGATTCATGATTAAAAATAACCATCTATCAAAAAAAGAGCACAATGTGTTCTATTTTGTTTTTACTAAAACATTTTTATTTTCTTACTAACACGTGGAGTTTTGTCAAAGATTTTCCTGTTACATCAAATAGTTTTCCAAGCAACTGGAGGAACAAGAATTGGTTGGTTGATGTCTTCTCAATGATGGCGATCATACACAACACCACCCTACACAAATCGTTGTGCAATAGCTAATAATTTAGAATAATCACCCTCCATTTTGCGTAGGTGTGTAGGTATGGGAGCTTTGATTCTTGTTCCTGTGGGATTCCCGTTTTCTTCTATCAAAACAACATTGTTTGAATCGAAGCGAGGCATCATTCGCTCTCCCGGCATTTTGTGTCCCACAATCAGTGCTTTCTTTTTTTGTCCTTTGATGGCCAATAGGACCACATCACCCACTTTTCCCACTCCAGTCTTGGTGTAAACATGAATGACTTTAGGAGGACGGTGATAGGGGGTGTTTCCAAGAGTAGTATTGTCGACCACTCTTACTCGAGTTAGCTTCTGAATAGCTGCCACAGCTGTTGAAACACTGAACAAACAAGAATGTTTTGTGAATAAATGCATTAAAAAATGTTTGATTTAGAATACAAAATAAAGCAAGTCCCAAAGTGGCTCCATTAAAAATTGGTAATCAGCTGCATAGCAGTACTAAAAGCACGATCTAGGAATACTAAACACATTCCACAAACCCAAAAGTGGCAGTACTGTAACAAGATGCACATGTTTTGATCTATGTTTGCACCTCTTTGCAGTTTATAGTTCTCTCTGGCTATTTTTCATGATTAGCAGATCAATGAATGAAACTTCACTAACAATTAAAGAACAAAGAAAAAGAAAGAAAACCTAATTACACCTGAACCATATTCATTAATTACCTGAAAGACCTGCAGTGTGCTGCTGTTGGTATTTTAGGAAGCGACATTAGTGAAAAGGCCATGTTTATCTGTCAAAACAAAGAGAGAAGATAAGTAAACCTTTATTAGTCCCACAAGTGGGAAATTTGCTTTGTCGTGGCAGAAAGTGGACAGTACAAAGTTAAGAGCAGCAAAAATAAAGAAAACAATAGAATAGAATAAAATACTATACCAACAGTACAGTAAAGAATGTACACTGTACAATCTAGAAATATAAAATACATTTAGATATGTATATGAAAACTATATGTAGACTTGGGCAAGTTGTATGTATGTACACAATGAGTGTGTGTACACACAGACACACACACACACGACATAATAAATATAATATACGAACACTGTAGACACACACACACGGGTACACAATGGAGTGACGGGCATTGACAATAACAGTAGAAATGCGGTTTTAAATTGCACATTTTGCCCAGTAGTAATAGTTCCACCCCAAAAATATTGCACATAATTGAAACTACTACGGTGTATTGATGCATATTTGTTTGTGTGTGTGTGTGTGTGTGTGTGATCATCTGCAAAGTCTTTGTTGTGGAGTTCGAAGGAAAGAAATGTGGAATCTCTCCGTCCCACATCGTGGATGAAGCAGCCTGCCACTGAGTAGCGGCTCGGTGCGGTCAGGCATTATTAAAGAGCCTGCAAAAGAACCTATTGTCCTGAATATTAACCAGGAGGAAATATAATAATAATAATACATTTTATTTATATAGCACTTTATATTTTACATAAAAATCTCAAAGTGCATACAGATGACAAAATAACTTACTAGCAGGATGTCCAATATATCTTCTCAGTGATCAGTTTCATCATGATACACAATATGCTTTTTTGAGCATGGATATGGTCAGGACGTCCAAACTGACTAACTGCTTGCTTCTTACAATTCGTGCACATCTGTCCTGTGTATTAGATTTAGTACAGCACACTCATATAGTATGATCGAATGCAAGTCTGAGCTTTTCATAGCAGTTTTAAATTAAGTCAGGTCAGTTGTCTGTATCATAGGGGTGGGCAATATGGCAAAACTATACATGTCTGACAAATCATGATTTAGATTTTATCCTGGTATTTATATAATTTTTTTACTATTTTGCAAGTTATGGAAAAGTCCAACCAAACTATTGTTGGTTGAGCGCCATTTCTATAAGGCAGGCAATAAGCAGACTAGCATATAATGCGCTTAATTCACAATTTCATATCGTCATATCGCCCACCCCTACTGTATGGCAACGTCCTGCGCATTGGGACATTGTGAAAATGTCTAGGTATATATTTTTCCCATATTGCCTATCCCTAATTATACATACCATCAAGATCTTCATACTTAAAACCAAGCCTCATCTATTCATTTGTTTGCGTGTCTAGTACTTATAACTACTCATACTTTTTTCTTTCCCATTCCTCCCACATACAGTATTCAGTTTCACACTGAAATTTAACTGCAAACTAAATGATCTTTGTTCTAAAATATAGCCAAGGCATCACCAATGGACAAGTATGGCCACAAAAAAGAGTGATTACAGATTTTCGCTCCAAGCAGGCGCGTAATTTCCAGGGGGGCTACCCCCCCCAATAATCAGATCCAGCCAATATAACCCCACCAATTTAATTACACCATTCCAGTTAATACAATTCTGAATTACCTTGCATAAATAGCTTGTTGATTTTCTTTAATCGTTTCAATTATTGATATAACCCAATTATTGTTACCCAACCCGCTTTCTCTACCAAACCTTTACTATTTGCTGTGTTTGTTAGTGCAGTCGCTGGTGCTATCCAAGTGCTTGCTAACTGAACTGAGGAGACATCAGGCATGAAAACAGACGGACAGACGACACTTTTTAATTGTTGGTCGAGACCAACCGCTTGCAAAAAGAAAAAAAGTTCGGACCAAAAGGAGGTAAATACTCATATTGTTAAGTTAGCTGATGACTGGAGTTGGTTAGTCCGTTGTTGGATTGCCAGCATAGCCTCCTGTGAGGAAAAGCCAGAGGCTGCCAGTGATGTAGCCTACTGTCTAGGACCGAATGGCAGTTCTACTGAATTGTAACTTAAGTAGCTGTTTGCTACAATACAATCACATTTTCTCATAGTTTATCGATCTGCCAGCCCTCCTGCTTAACACCGTCATTGACAGCTAGCTGCTGATGGTTAGTTGATGTAGGATGTAACTAACAAGCCTACAAATTGGACCTCGTAACTAAAAAGTCATTTAATTTACAGAGACGCGAACAGGTTTTTGGTGCTGAATTGCCCAAAAATGTCTATAATTGACACAAGAATGGCATCCTGTTAATTTTAGCAAAATATCTGTCATTGTATAGTGTATGTGTTAAACTAATACATTGTACATACATTCATATGTGGTTTACAGAGGTATTTTCATGCTGTATTTTTGTTGGATTTTGATAGTTTGAACTGGTGATGCCCACCAATGTGAAATCAGTTTGCCATGTTCAGAATAGAGGTGCAAGCTATACTTAAATGTGCCACCCTGTGTAATGTATTGTGCCTTGTCATGAATTGTGACATTTGCTGTGTTTAGTTTATTGGTGTCAATGCAGTGATGCATTTGATTGATCTTTAAGGTTTTTTATTTTTTTCATAAATATTGGACACACAGACACACACAGACAATCAATTGAGTGGAAGCTGCCATGGTCTTGCTAGCTAGTGCTTAAACACAAAAGGAATCAACTACTGTGTCATTGTGGCATGAAACCTCAACTATCTGGGAAAACAGCAGCGGCGAGTCGACAAGCAAAAATGCCGGTGTCCTCTGGCGTTTAAAGCAAATGTGACCTGATCTGGCAAAATGGTTTTGGTATCATTGAAAAGATGAAAAAATAGACTTTAATATGCTATCTTGGTCAAAGCTGTATCTTAAATGGTTGTCAAGGTACAATCGTTTAAATTACGGTATCGCAGCACCATTCTCCAACTGAAAAAACGAGAAAATCGCATTTAAAGTTTTTTGTCCATTTGTCCAACTAAATTTAAGTGCAGGCATTTAGATACTTAGGAAAATGTATGAAGTGAGACAAGCTTTAATTATTTAAAAATGTTTATTATATACTTATCAAATAATTCGTGTTTTTGTAAGATTTGAGAGCTGCCACTTAAGCACATTTTTACAATTATTTCCATGATGAAATTTTGGGAGATTAATTTTGAAGACCAAAAAAGAAATTGATATTGTTGATGTATTCAAAACAATTGGCCAGTATCTAACTAAACAGAACGCAGTCTTCCGACTCATTCTACTTGTCTAAATACTGAAACCATTTAATTAAAGTGAACATATGTGAGCTCCTTTGGGGGAAGAGACTGAGTGTGCCCGAGTTCTTTATTTTGTACATTTAGTGTTCAAAGAAAGTTTATGCAAATTGTTACACCCCCCATTTGTTTTGATCCCACATTTATTAAAAAATGTGTGTAACAGACAACAAAGCATTTACCTAAAGGGCTATAGAGACTGCAATGGTAGGGTAACAGCGTAGTGAGTCGACTACAGCTAACTTGACAGTTCTTAACAACTGCTTACGACGCTTTTACCTTGTGCTTTATTTAAACGCTCTTCCTCGCTCAAACCGGCCCGATTTGACGAACATTTTCAACATGACCGCACAAATGTGGAGCTCAGCGGAACACGACACCTAACGCATGGACTCGGCCTGCGGGCCAAGAGGTCACCTTTCCCCCCAAGCTCAGAACTGTTAAATAAATAAATACATAAATAAATACCTTGATTATGAGCTAGGTCGTTGCCAAATCCTGAACATTACAGCCCGAGTCACACACGACACATGAGATTCATCTTCGTCTGAGAATTCAAAACAACGTCAAAGGACAGACCTGCGCTTAGAGTCGGCCATGTTTTTCAAAATAAAGGCTTTGTGGTTTCATGTTCACGCTCGCGTTTTTATAACTCTAAATAATGTCAAATTCTAATTAACGAAACACAATAAAGAAAATTAAAATTAAAAGGGAAAGCGTGTAGATCCGTTACCTTTCTACGCTACGGAGCTAGCCAGTTTGTTTTTTGTTTTTAAAAACCCACTAAAATAAATGCATAGGAGACTCGAAACAAACTTTCTCAAGCTAGGTATCAAACCGCCCGTTAAGTGTATGTGAGCAGGTAAATCACCAAATTATGGGGCTCCAGAAACTGGAAATGGGCACTGCTCACTGAGAGTATTTCTCAATACTTCTTTCCAAGTTATCTTGCAAAAAACAGACGTGCAAGAACATGATAGCAGGAGACACCTATAAGAGTTGGGAATGTTATTGCCATCTGGAGCCTTCTCCAAAGCAAACGTTTAGACAGCTGAACACTTTTGGTAAAAACAAGAATGCTTACAATACAATTATAGCCCCAATTGGATTGGGTTAGTTTATAGTAGGGCGCCTGTCATAAAATGTGGCATAGATTCAGTTATAAAGCTCTTGCACATATATAGCAATTAAACTACTACAGGATAAGCAAGGTTCTAGTGTGCTGATTATTCAACTAACCTAGATGTTTTTATTACACATTGTATGACCGCAGAAAGTGAAAGACGAAGGACATTGTAATTATAAATGGTTTGGGAGAGTAGGTGCTGGTATAAATTGCTTTTTAATCATCTCACTTTTTTGACTCCATGAGAAATGTTTAATATAGATATGTGCACTGGATTACTAACCATGACAAGAAGCAGCCATCACAATGTGTCTCCGAAAAGGAGGAAGAAAACCATCCATATGGATGCAAATCAAACCACAGCATTGCACACATTACAGGGGGATTTATGTAACAAAAAACAGCTCAAAATACACATTTACATGACAATTTTTCAGCCTTTCTTTTATGTTTAGAGGTAGAAAGGTTACAGCAATTTCTGTGCCTTTAAAACTGATGCATGTAAAAGAGATCTGTTCTGATTAGGTGCTCTGTATTATGTTTCCTTCAATAAGCGGTTTGGGCTAAACCTGCTGTAGACCGAAGGGGTAGATATATGGAAATGCAAAAACAGTTAATTGAAAAAGGGATGTTTTTACAGCCTCAAATAGTTGTTGTCCTGTGAAATGGGGCATATGATTTTAGCAGTGTTTGTACTTTATAGTTGACCTCTTGTGGTTCCCAGTAGAATATCATGAGCCCACAAGAATGCAAGAATACAAACACCTTTAAAAAAATGATCACCACACACTACAACAACGTACTTTTTGCACTGCATTTTTCCACTGCATTATCTTCGCTGTCTGTCTTCTTCAACCACACACGGTAATGAGCAGCAATTAAACAGAAAAAGTCAAAGGAAGAGGTGTCAGACGAATTAGCAAAGTCCTGTGACAGTATGTATGCAATCTCATCTTCACCAGTCCCTTCTTTTACCACCTGTTGCAATGGTCCTAAATGCAGGGGCAAATGAGTGAAATCCACCGTTGTACAGAAGAATCTAAAACACAAGCAAATAATACTTTATGTGGTTTATCATTTGTAGACAACGATAAGTTTTAGGCATAAAATGTCTTCTATGGCATGGATGTTAAACAGGACATGGCATGTGCATGTCTAAGACAAGTATCAGATACTGTATATAGAACTGGGTGGAATGCCTAGGGAGGTGCATATAACCAGAACACACTCTAGTTTCCCCATTCCAAAAAATATATTGACATTGAAATAAAGAATAACTTTTTAGACATAAGGTAATAGAAAATATAAAAATGAAAAATGTCGAAGTTCTTGCAATAAAAAAAGGATTTTGCTTAATATTTAACAAGCATTCCTGGTCTATGTTTTGTTATTTATAGACACAAACATAGCCTCGATCAGTCAATAAAATAAATTTTTAAACGTGCCACAGACCACATTTTATGTTTAAACTTTAGCCCAGACCACATTTTATGTTTTATTCAGAAAAAAAGAGGATGCGTTCCGTATTTTTCCTCTTAGAAAATCAACTAAATAGGTCATTTGACTGTTGATGTTCAAACGTTTGCATAGAACTGTATGGCATCACGTTCGAGATGTACATGTTCACGTATTTCTCGTTATTAAATAAACAATAAAAATCCATCAGACAATCAATCAAGTTCAACTTACCTTATAATCCTTCTGATACGAGACAAATAGATCAGTATAGGCCTTTCTTGAGAAGTAGCTGTTTTCTTGCAACCCTCCCATACAAGCCGCATTTGTGGAACACTTGTGATAATGTTGTCACATGCATACTGTGACCGCTCTTGGTCATAAATTCTTGTAACTACTAAAAAGTTGCCAGAAGCCTCTTGGTAGCCTCTCTGAACAGTTTGCTCCTTACTCTTCCATCCAGTTTGGAGGAACAGCCTAATGCATGGTACCAAACACTTTCGACTTCTTAACTATAGACTTTACTATGCTCCAAGGGATTGGCAAAGCCCAAAAATTCTTTTTTTTTGTCTTCTGCCACTCAGTGTAGATCGTTTGCTTTCAATTACACTACCAAGCACTGGCATGCTGCAGTACTAGCTGTTTTTATGCGGAACTATTCAGTATAATTACAACTTATCCCAATGGAAGCCAATTACCCTTGTGTGCAGTGGACAGGGCAATTAGTGACTCCTGATTGAGTACTTTTAGGTGGCGAGATCCAATGTGTATTTTAATTTATTATGAAAAAAACTAATATATATATACATTTCTATATTTAAAAAAAAATAAGGAAGGGGCAAATATTTTTTACAGCACTGTAGAAGTAAACCGTTGCATTGAGAAAACACAGCGATAAAATCTGTGTGTCTTCATTTCAGGATCCATAGCAACAAAACGTTTGAAGCTGGTGATACTTTTCAATAACCCCCCTCCCACACACACACACACACACACACACGTCCATCTATCCATCCATCCATACACACACTTCCGGGATAAACACGGGATCTTTCGCTGGCACTAAGGAGAGAGTGGGCGGGGGTCGCCTGCATAGACATGCTCGGCAGCTGCAACAGTGAAGTATCGAAATAAAATAAGGGGCCTTCTCAAAAGCAGAACTGGGAGAGTACGGATACTGCGCCCTAGAAAGAAAGGAGTTTCTTTTGGAAGCGTAACGCGACGCGAGCAGTGTCAGTTTCTCCTGGCCCTCGCCTCACACACTCTCTCACACTCTGCCCGTGGAGCGGTTGGGCCCACAGCGCCGCTCGCTAGCTGTGTTCAGCAGCGCAAGCCTGACTGTCCTGACCGCCCTGACCGCAGCTGTCTTTTGTGGGAACACCGCGATTTCTAGGACAATCCTGGACCTAAACGTGTAATCAATCCGGAGCACAAGGTGCCAGAAAAGGTACAGCCCTAACTTTGAACCTGAAAAAAGCCTTTGAGTACCTCGATGCAAGCAACAGTAGATTTATGGCGAGCTGGAAAACTGAGCTGGGTATATATTTTTGCCCGTTTCATTTTCTTCCTTAGCCTGGCCAGCTAGCTGTGTCTATACTCCCAACTGCTGTAACGAAGCTAGGTTAGCTAACCGTATCAGCGGAGTACTCGGATAATATAGGTACAGACATCCCTGGCTGATCAGGGGAAAAGCCATAACCGTGTAGTTATTTTCGTCTGACTTTAGGCTAATTTAGGCAGACTATTTTGTGCCGCTTGATTGTTGAAGTTCAGTGGAGCTGAGTGGTTTTCCAAACGGCTCCCAGCTTCAGCCATGAGCTATATTTAGCCTGCCTTTCTCGCACAGCTAATGTTAGCCTGCGATATTTCAACACCACTTTTAAGTACCTGGTCTTTCTAAAGTTGTCTCGTAAGGCATAAAAATCATGTCAACGAAACTTGTTATAAAACTCGTTCTAAACTAAAACTTCTGAGGCATAACCATGATGTTTTAACTTTAATAGCATATGTTTTAGCGCCGTTCTTTGACTTTCTATACCCATTAACGTTGCTTAAAAAAAGTATTTTGTATCTTGTTGCTTGAATCCAGTTTTTTCTGTAAGCTTAAGACCTCTGATACCTCAATGCATTGCGTTATTAGCGCGCCAACGCATTATTGACTTAACTCCAACAATAATTTTATCGCAAGTTTAAAAAAAAATCATTTTATTTTATGTTCGAGCTATATTTGAAGCACGCAGCAAATACGTCTCGGCTGGTTGTCGTGAGGTCAGGCGTCCCATTACTTTTGTTCATATTATATAAATATGACCATTACACCAACAGGGACTTTAATAACACTGCACTCCGATACATAGACTTTCATTTGAAGTTGGTCTCCCTTTGCCGCGTCTATGATGGTTTGTTATACTTTTCTATAACAAACTAGATAAACCGTGAATGCCATCCAGTGGCAAATAGCTTTGGGTTTATAATTGATTTGTTTGCATTGATGTTTAATTTTGTACTACAGCTATGTAACTGCTGTTAAAAAGCACCGTTGTTGTTTGAAGTGTTCAGAAACCAAATGTTATTGCACTTTTGTTCATGTAACCGTACTTTACAAATAAATGCGCTATACACTACTTTTGAATTAATTATTTAATTGTGCATATGACAATGCGATTAATCGCAGAAAACCATGTGATTAATCACAATTGGGGGGGCTCTTATGCAAAACTCACTTTTTAAAAAACAACTAATAATAGGTCTATGGGCTATACAAAACATGTTGCACAAAATCACTCTCAAATAAAGAGAGATCACCAGTTTTATTCTTCACGGTTTTGGTCGATTTCAAAACTCTGTCCCTTTCATGCAAATAAGCTGTTGCTGGCCATGCTCCACCCACCCCTTGCTCCACCCACTCCCTTACGCTGCTCCTTTGACATATATGAAACGAAACGAACAAGCGAGTTCATACTTAACTGCGACAGAAACATAAAAGTCATTATTTGAAAGTACTTACATCTCTCTTGTCTGCTGACTCGTCACGGACAGCAGGTCCAGATCCTCCACTGCGCTGAAAATAGCTCCTTATTCCAATTCTCACTTTTATCTTAAATACTTAATGCCAATTTATTTGCCTTAACTAATAGTGGAGGTTGTTTTTTATTGTGTTTTGAGCGAATATTGGACAGCAGGGCGGAGCCAGCTTTGCTGAATCGGGCACTGCTGAATTCAGGATACATAAAACACAAGCATATTTACAATATAGTATTTCATCCTGTGTTACTGTTTGAACACAAGTTTAGAGATTTTTTTCTCTGGTACATGAAATTCACAGCCTTAGCTTTGAAATGAGTCCCACTGCAAACAAAAATAATTATTCTGAGCTTTTAAATTTGGGAGCTGCAAAGATCCAAGATGTCAGCTGAAAGGGGTGACGAGCAACAGGCTAGTGGGTGGGGTCTCGACAGATAAGAGGTGGTTCTGTGCAAATTCTATGCAAATTGGCCCAGTGGGACGTCCCAGGCCTATTCAACTAGCTGATCAACTAGATGATTGGCTGGTAGTCCGTCCCCCCCCCCCTTTCACCAAGATTGGCCAATCCGAGCACAGAAGTTGCCATATTATTAGCCAATAGCAGCCGAAAGAGGCGGGCTTTGTCAGAAAATGGGTGTGTTACCTAGCTGGTGGTAACGAAAGAGAATCCGGCCACACACACACAGCGAGGGGATGTATCTCAATCTACTCTGTAGATTTAGCTCGTGATGTATCTACTCTAACGACTTTAATGGTCAGAGTTGTCGTTTTGAACCATTGCTAGACCCCCGTACCCCCACCCCCATAAACGTAGCCGGCACGTGTTCTGTTCTTGTTTCAAAGCAAACACGTGTTCTGTTAAACTGCACTAACCAGGACTGCACAATGACCAATAAAGTCAAGCTTTTATAATATTTTTAAAATTAGCCATGATGCACATGAAATAATTTCTCCATAAGGACTGAAGAAAGTGCATGTATCTTATGGCGTTTTCTTGCTGAATGCCACTTATTGTTAGACATTACAGAAGAAAGCCATTTTTGTAATTTTAATGTTTTTTTGTTGATATGTAATTTTTTTTGTCTCCTAACACTCACCCTGTCCAATGACCCTGGTGAATGCCATAGAGTTGATTAATTACATATAGCAGGCCCTGTCATCCAGAGAAACAGATGCCAGTTGAAGGCAGGGCGCTAATTGAGCAACTTCACTTGTGTGCTTCCACAGAATGGCGTATTACGAGTTTTAAATGGCCTCTTTCATTCAGGGGGTTCTAACTGCAGACCTTCCCCCTTGATGCAGGGTTATGCAGTTATATAAATTGGTCAAAAAGAATACAGTAACCACCCGCTTAATTGCGGCTTCAGTCTGTCGCAGATTTTTTTCTGAGAAACGAACTAATAATTGTTTGCGGAACACCCTGCACATTTGTGGAAACCGCAGCGATCCTCCGCATTTTTGTTTTGCATTTGTGACGTCCGGGCCTCGTACGCGACGCTATTTCATCCTCATGCTGGGTTGTTTATGTTTGGGCACAGCGGTTAGCAAGGCAATCAGATGCGATATACTGTGCAGCCCTTGGGTAACATTGATATTTTGCATTTTATCACTGCGGGAGACAGCAGTTCAGTGTAAACTGCACAGTATGGATATGGGTTTACCATTACATTTTTTTAAGGGTAAAGTATTAAGCTTAGTAAGTGAAATTAAAGTGTTTGGGGGCATATTTTGGGTTTACACAATAAAAATGGGCATTTTTATATATATTTTTAAAACTACATTTATATAGTTTATATAT
>JBBJLR010131477.1:0-17481 GCA_037577145.1 Brachypetersius gabonensis | reverse complement strand
CACACACACACACACACACACACACACACACACACACACACACACACACACACACACACACACACACACTCTGACATTCCACTACCATGTCAGTGTAACTGCTGTGCTTCCAGAAAGAAATAGTACCTTCTCGCTGGTGGTCCTGTGGAGGCCTTGACCCTAACAAATGATGCATGGAAACAGATGGACTACAGTCTGTAACTACAAACTACAACATGCACTTGTGTGTGTGTGTGTGTGTGTGTGTGTGTGTGTGTGTGTGTGTGTACGTGTATAAATAGTCTCTGCTCACTATGACGCTTTCACAGAATCAAACATTCTGTATTCTTATATTAAATACAGTAATATTAGTAACGACTGTGTTTAGAACGTATTTATTTTTTTCTTGTTTTGTCCTGTTCCTTAGTGTCGCCTGCCATAAATAAACACAAACACTGTTTAAAAGAAATAAAGTGGCTTCTGTGAGTGTCATTTGATAAGGGGAGTTCCTTTCCAACAGAGAAAGGAAGCTATAGTTCAATTAAAAAGTAGTTTTGGAGTAGTTTGCCTAACGCTGGCATCTCTCTGAGCACGAGGGAGATCTTGACAGTGCTATAAATTCACTAATCAGCTAAGTTTGGGCCTAATTACGACGCGGTCTTCCAGGCCAGAGTGCAGGCCATGGAGCTGAACAGGATAATATGAAGTTAATTTTAGCTGCTCACCTCACACCTTGTCATGAGTCACTGCTAGAAATGATTTCATGCAGCGACTCAATTTGATTTTTTATGCATGTGGACTTTTTTTGTCCAATGATGTTTGCTTCTCTTCCATTAGCTGCCTTGTTTTTTTACAAAGAACAAGCAGAAAGTATCCAAGCTACTCTATGTGGACAAAAGTTTTGGGACGCCTCACAATTACTCCAACAGGGACTTTAATGATATAGAGTTGTTCCCCCTTTGCAATTAGAACAGCTTCCACTCTTCTTGGAAGCCTTTCCACAAGATTTTGAAGTTTCTGTGGGAATTTGTGTCCATTCTTCTGTAGTATTTATGGGGTCAGACACTGATGTTGGAGAGAAGGTTTGGATCATAATCTCCGTTCCAGTTCATCCCAAAGGTGCTGGATGGTGTTGAGGTCAGGACTCTGTGTGGTTCAGTCAAAATCTTCCACACTGAACTACTCCAGCCATGTCTTTATGGAGCTCGCTTTGTGCACTGGGCCAGAGTAACATCAGAATCAACTGAAGTATAAAAAAAAAGTGACTTGTTACTAAAACCTCTATATTAGTGACTGTGCTACTAAAGGTTTTTATAATAAAAAGGCCTATCATTTGAATCCGCATCGATCCAGATGCTATTGTGAGCTACAAGATCATTTCATGGCAGAAATGACAGCATGACCGCAGCAAAACTAGTGCAAGCAAAGTTACACTCGTGCAAGTTTTTATCAGTTTAGCTCATTAAGGTCAGCGGTCATGATTTAATCCGTTCTGCTGATGGATTTTCCTCGGGCTGATTTGAGTCAGACAGAGTAATAGTCAGCGGGCAGTTATGGGAAAAGAATTCGGATTTGATGTATGTTCCAATTAAGCTTTTGAAAGCATTCAGAAATGGACAAATGGGCCTGCAAACATAGTTTCCCATAATTGATGATTCATTAATTACCCTGTTCCTGCTCCATGTTCCAGACAACATCAACATTATATCACTGTGCTTTAGGGTATTGTTTCGCCACATTGGCAGGGTTCGTTGTTTTGTACATGCTGCATGTATACTCACAAGGAGAGCTTTAATGGTTGAACAAGACACAAATCAGAACAGGGTTTGTCTTTTGTAACATAACGTGTCTTAGTAAGACGTAATATAGGACAATAATTGTACAGCAATTAGGAGTAAGTAACTAAGTTAGTAATTGTGGATGGGACGTGATTATATTAATTGGGATTTAATTGGATTATAAAAAGTGGGCATTACAAAAGCATTGCATCAGAACAGAGCTGAATGGTCAAAAGTTCTGCACAGATACTGTTGTCCTGTGACCAGCCTCCCTGAAGTTAACATGAACATCAGCTGCAACAACAACAACAGAGTGAAATACTGATAAGTGATTGTTATATGTTTTATAAACACAAAATGGAAGTGAGAGAGTTCCAGTGCCTCACTGTCCGGGTGGATGCAGGGCATCTTGGCTTCATGTTAAACTTCAAGCTTTGAGTGCACCAACCACGTGCTACCATTGAAAACTGGTGCTCTGCTATGGTGCTATGGGGATCCATGAAGCCCTGCTACAATCTGATGCTGTGGTTGAATCGAATTGCACCACTGTGAATCAAGATCTGGGTTTCAATCTGATTTTTTTGTGCAGTTTGTTTAAGTTAAGTGACCATTAATCATACATGAACACACCACAGCACAGCACAGCACATTCAAGGGTACCTCAGTGGTACCACTGTCTGTCCTGGGATTCAAACCCACAAACTTCTGATCACATGGGCAACTTCTTAACCATGAGATCACCAGCTTTGGTTCAGTTCACCCTCGCTTGACCTTAAGCAATAAGAGACAAAGTGCAAAACTCTTCACAGCTCAGGAACCAGAGCCGAAAACCCTTAAATACCAATCCATACTGAATGGCCTCAACAAGTCGTCTTTAAGACTCCCACACTGACATGTGGATGCAATAGGATTTCACAGAGGGACCGAAATACAATCAGATCTCCTGCACCATACATGAAAGACGAATCCAATAAACCCCCAATGAATTTCGCCTCATTACTTCTCCACAAGGCCACAGACCTTGTCCCAGTACAGAGCTGCAGAACTCCGTTAATTTCCCAAGGTCTGCAAGATGCTGTGCGAAGCATAACAACAGAGTTTTGTTCTATAAAACAACTGCTGCATATTAGTCTAAAAGTGAGTTGCCAGTTACAACTCAGGAGTCTCACCAAGAACAGCAGTGACCCAAACCCAGCGACCCAAATGGCCAATACTAAAGCATGTTAATGAAACATGGCAACGTTTTTCAACCTAATCTCTAGCTGCCACATCTCTAGCGTAAAGCCTGGCATGAGATCGCATGGGCATTCATTTCTCCATGCTTCAGAAAGAACAGA
The DNA here is from genome assembly GCA_037577145.1 of Brachypetersius gabonensis. NCBI lineage: Eukaryota > Metazoa > Chordata > Actinopteri > Characiformes > Alestidae > Brachypetersius > Brachypetersius gabonensis. Next base: position 14,387 of record JBBJLR010131477.1, on the reverse strand, counting down.
AAACCCACTGAGTTGAAACTCGTTTATAATAAAATCCAATGGGCAGAAGCTAAGTGTGTTAGCTCTGAATGGATTTTCTGTTCCCGACCACAAGGAAATGTGCCATAATTATTATCCACCGTAACAGACTGGATGCTACAGACACTGCAGGTAGAAATTAGGTTGAAAACACGGCAGCGGTCCTTTGACAGAACTTTAATTTTCCTACCATAAAGAAAAGCCTGGAGCAACACACCGAACTTGTAGCTGTCAGTCCAGGCAAAAGGCTCAAGAATCAAAAGCTATCGACAGTCTGAGGAAAACACTGCATTTGAAAAACTATGTTTGTCGGAGGGAGATTCATCTACAGCTGTCTGAGCTTTGGAATGACGAACAACTACCCAAGAGAGGAGCTTTCACAAAGGCAGAAGAGTTGCAGCCCTCCTTTAATTATAATCATCAGAATTTGACTGGAATATAAAAAATGAGTGTTGCTAAAGCATAACATCAGTGCAAAAACAGCATAAATACAGCCGTCCTTTGACTGACCGTCCTCATGTTAACATGAACATCAGCAGCAATGACATTAGAGCAAAATAGCTAAACAGGGATATGGTTCTATGGATATGGTTTGCCGTCGGATCCTAGTACCCACCACATGCGACCCTCATCCTCATGTCTCAAAAAGAAAAGAAAACCAAAGGAGACGAAACACAATTATAATGAAAATCCAAAGGGCAGAAGCTGAGTATGTTTGCAATGAATGGATTCTCTCTTCCCGACCACAAGGAAATGTGCCAAAATTATTATCCCCTGTAGCAGACTGGATGCTACAGACACTGCAGGCTGAGATTACGTTGAAAAATGCTGCGGCGTTCCTTTAACAAAACTTTCTTTTTTCCTACCATAAAGCAATGTCCGGACCAACACACCAAACTTATCCATGTAGCTGTCAGTCCAGGCAAAAGGCTCAAGAGACGCGAGTCAAAAGCTATCGGCAGTTTGTGGAAAACATTGCATTTGAAGAACTGAGTTTGGCGGAGGGAGATTTATCTGCAGCTGTCAGAGCTTTGGCATGACGAATAGCCACCCAAGAGAGGAGCTTTCACAAAGGCAGAAGAGTTGCAACCCTCCTATAATTAGGATATGTAAGGTTCCTTGGATGTACAGTTCTTGGATAAAAACATTTATTCGTAGTAGAAAAGGTGTTTTTTGTTGCAGCCCTTATTTGGGCTTATAAATCTTTCTGGAACCTCTTCTTGCAAATTTAAATCCTCATTAAAATGTGGTGCAAGCAAGCACATCCCCTGGCATGTTTGTGTTCTCATCAACTTGCAAAGAAAAGTACAGACTCGATTTGATCAAACGACATTTGATTGCTCTTGCATATCTGTTTCCTGATGCTCATATTTTCTCCCAAACGACTGAAACGTTTCCGTGCACTGGAGAAAAAAGTTTCTCCAGTGCACGGTAATATTACTACTAATTACTTAATATTGCCACTGATTTTCTAATAAGTGCAATAACTTACTCCAAACTACCATTTGTAGTTTTCAATTGCAGTCTTTTGTAGATGAAGCAGTTCTTAACCCAAAAAAGCAGTTTCTAACTGTGAGTATAATGTTGTCTTTGGTATGTATCAGATTTTTATTTGTACTTTATTTAGACTTTATTTAGTTTTCCTCTAAAACAAATTTGGCCTGCAGTCCAGTGTCTGGTCTGCAAGGGGTGTCACAGTTTGAAAATCTTCAGGCTTTCCATATCTTGCACTTCGCCACACACCACACATTTCATCTCTAAGGAAATCTTTAGCTTCAGGCTGAAAAAAGTGCTTCATTTTCAGCTGTTGCCCTTTTAGTTTTACATGGTGACGATGAAACATTGGCGCTACATCCCTGCCCAAGGCTTTTGCAGATGTTTAGCACTTGTAGTGAATTTTTCATGGTGATATTTAGGAAAAATAGCCATGAAACAAGCCTTGTTTTCACAGTTGTTTTAACGGCCTTGTTAAAACAGGCCGATTTAGTTTTAATAGTTTGTTACTGTGCCTTTAAAACTGATCTGTGGAAATTATCTCTGTTCTGGTTGGCTGCTCTGTTCTTGACCTCAGTCTGGCCTCAAACACTCAGATATTCTCTTCATCTCTTCATCTATAAACTCTTCATAGCATCCAGTGGGCTTTAATGTATGAAATGTGTGGATTTCAATTGCAGTCTTTTGTAGATGAAGCAGTTCTTAACCCACAAAAGCAGTTTCTAACAGTGAGTATAATGTTGTCTTTGGTATGCATCAGCTACCGCGGCTTCTGGCCAATTCTTTTCTGAAGAATTTCGCTAGAACACACAATATGGCTGATGTGTCCCATATGTTGGGATATAAAGTACGCACCAAGTTTCATTAAATTTGGCCAAAATGGGCAAAAAAACTGCATATAACTTTGGAACCAAAGCAGATGTTACAACCAAATTCCCTTTACATTTGGTTGAATGAGAAGTTCATCTTAATATTATCCTTTTTTCAGGCGTTTTCTATGGAAGGCCACAGAATTTGCTGTACGCTGATAGAGCAGTCCAAGGTGCTCAAGCACCAAATTTGGGATCAATCCATCATTCCTTGTTGTAGACTCTGGATACCCGCGATCCTAGTAAGGATTAAGTGATTACAGAAAATGAATGAATGATTTACTAGATTGTTGCTTTTTGGTTTGCATAGTATGTCAAGGCATTACTGGCTACTGCTATTTTATATCTCATTATAATTATTTATAACGTTCTTGCCCTGTCGCTCCTTCCTCTGTTCAAATCTCTTAATTTTACCCCTTAAAATTACCTTAATTTTGAACTTAAGTTCCCACACAGGAAATAAAGAACATATAAGGGAAAAGTGTACAGATTAAGGCTGTGTAATGTCTCGCATGCGACCACTGGGGGGGCGCTGGGGGTTAATTATGTTCAGGTCTTTTATTTTGACATCCTGAGTACACCAGGCCTGAGGATAGCTTCCAGCTGCTGGTGTACTCAGGATTAAGTGATTGTGTTCTATCATTGGTTATTTGTGTTCAGTGTAATGTATTTAAGTTCTAGTTATGTGGACCTTAGTTGTCGGTCCACCGTTACCTTTAATGTTATCATTGTTTTCTGTTAAGTCTGTTGGCCCTCGAGCTACTTGTATGTTCTACTTTGTGTTAATAAAGAGAAACGAAAGTCATAGACGCCTGCCCGCCCGCCCGCCCGCCCGTGTACTCTTTGGGGAAACCCATGGCGACGTGACAGGCTGATTAAGGGGTATAACTACAAAATTTACGTTTTCAAATTAGATTAAGGCATTTCACACTCATTCGTTAAGTCAAATTTTAAGGTAAAATGAAGTGGTCGGTTTAACAAATTCACAGCTACTTAATTCAAAAGAAAGTGTTTGGTGTGTTTTCGGGGTAAATTAAAGCAGGGTTAAGCCCATTTGAAGTACATTGTGTTTCGTAGTGATTGTCAGGCTTTGCCGTGTGCCTTTGTTTTGTTTAGCTTCACTCCCACGTGCTTGTGTTCTTGGCCCCTCTCTTGCGCCACCTTTTTTTTTTTTTTTTGCTCCTCTGCGTTTGTTACCTCTCCCATTGCCGAGCTGTTACTTGTACCATGTCTGTGCCTGCATACCCGTTTGTGCAGCCTTATCTTAATTGTTCCTTGTGACTGTCCTTTCTGTCTGTTTGCTATTCTTGGCAATCAGGAAAAGGGACCTTGTTTTCAGGTCACAGAATGAGGGCTCCACTGCCACTAAAGACTGAGGCTAAAAAGGCATGACCAGCTCACTAGAACTATTTGCTGAGCGAATAAACAGAAGCGATAAGTTTTTTTACACAAACTATAAATGCTGAACCAAGATGATGACCCAGCACTGAGTGACTGGATCGGCCAGGCTATAAACAAACACACACACCCAGCCGATCTCAACACTAACACGTGATTACTTCTTGAACCCAGGACAGGTGGACTTGTGGTTAGGTCCCTGGCAACCCCGCTGAAGGGCTAAGCGTTTAATTCTAACCACCACACACACACTCACATGACATCACTAAGACCTAATAATCTGGCGATTGGCTTCGTTGGAGGTACATCCTCTACACTGACTTCCTTCATCAGTGAAAGTGACCATTCTGTCATATGTGAACTCACCACAGCACACAGTGTGAACAGCACAAAATTCAACCTCTGCATGTAATCCATGCAGTGAAGCGGGCACCCAGGAACACTGCGCACGGGGAGCAGAGTGTGGGGACGGTCCTTTACTCAGTGGAACCTCTGTGGTGTCGAACCCACAACTTCCTGATCGAAGGGCGAATGCCCTAACCATTAGAATGGAATGGTTTGTTTCTCATTTGACATTTTAAAATCTTGTTTAAAGACTTTCTGATGCCTTCTGTAACGGGTTGGTGACGTGTTTTTGATTTCTTTAACCTCGTTTAACCTTTTTGTTTTGTAGAGCACTTTGGGTCAATGTATGTTAAAGTGTGCTTAATAAATGAATTGACTTGACCTGACTTGACATGACTGTCCCTAGTTTTTTTCCAATGAGGGTCTTTGTGCTTTTGTCAGTCATGAAGAAAATTAGCTCCCATCTGCACTGCATTCTTTTGTTTTATCCTCTTATTGCTTTTACTGTTAATCGATGGGTTTTAAATGACAAGATTATTGCATGATTGATCCTTCTGTTGTTGTGGCCAGAGATATTTGACTACTGTGAAAATGAGGTTGAGGTTCTCACTCAGTATAAACCCGAGTTTAAGTAAAGAATGATGAAGACCTATTCTGATTGGGTAGCTCTCCCAAAACGGTCGATTAGAGCTGTGTTTTCCAGCCCCTGGTCCTGGAGGCACATTGTAGTGCTTTCCCTGCTGCACAACCACTACAGCGTAATAAGAGCCTGTTACTGAGCTGATTTTTGGATAAGCTGTATTGGCCTCCAGGACCAAGGCTGAGAAACAGTGAACTAAATAGCCAGCTAGACTCAAATACTTCATGCTGAACCAAATTGTCATCCTGCATGTTAGCATATTGCCTATTTGACTTTATTATAAGCTTAATACGACTTTATAAGTTTAGACTTTTTAATAGGTTTCACTCATTGGAGTCTGAGGGGATGGACACTGGGTCGCTGAGTTTTAAGTGTATTTTTTACTATAAGCACTTGACAAATTCACCATTTGCACATGTGTCAGTTTGCACATATTCTGTTTATTCTCCACTCTAAATATTGATCTACTTTTAGTTTGTATATACTAATATTTAAATTTGTGTATTTGTCAAATTATTCTATTCAAGTTTTCTAGTTATTTTCTCAGGAGCCCCTAGGGGTGACATTTCACTGCATGTTGTACAGGTATAAGAGTATGGGACAAATAAACATGAATGAATGGATGAATGAATTGTTTTCACAGTATGTTTGGTCATTGTTTGGATTCTGAGTGGATGGACACTGAGTTTTAACTGTGTTTTAACTATAAAGCACATGACTATTCACCATATGAGCATTCACCATTTGCACAATGACAGTGTGTACAAATTCTGTTTATTCTTTACTGTAAATGCTTCATCCGTAGTTTGTATGTACTGTTATGTTTTTGTTTATATTTGTCGAAGTATCCTCAGGAGGGACTCACGGTTACATTTCACTGCACACTGTGTGTGTATAACTGTATGTAACAAATAAACAGGAATGAATGAATGAATGAAGTTCAGTTTCTGTCTTGTTATTGTTTGGATTCTGAATAGATGGATACTAGCTGAGTTTGAACTGTATTTTTACACGTATTCTATTATTCTCTACTGTACTTTTAGTCCATAGTTTGTATATGTGATTATATTTATATTGTTCACATTTAGGTACATATGTCAAGTTATTCTATTATTCTACTCTTTTTTTTATTTTTTTTATTTTCTAGTCTCCGGAGCAACTCAGGGTTACATTTCACTGCACGTTTTACATGTATAACAGTGCATGTGACGGATAAATGTCTTGAATCTTGAGGATATTCATAAATCTGGAGAAGAGATGCGATTCTTCCGTATTGCATGCGCAGGTGGTAAATATTCTTGCATATAAGTGGCTTTGTCTGCACCTTTATTTGCATCGCCATTAATAATTTCTCACCAGCGCTGCAGGGTGAATAGGAAGAAACACCTCAAATAATGCCACAAGCAAACTTTAATTTCCAGCATAGACAATGCAGGCGATTCATTGTGGCACAAAGACGCGATAATGAGGAAACGTGAGGAAACATGAGGTTAGCACTTTAGCCCAGGTGGCCTTCAGAGCCTGAACACACAGACAGGAAAGGTGGAGATAAATAAAGCGCAGCTCTTTGGCTGAGCTGACACTGATAACTGAGGTTGGGCATTGAATTCCTCTGAAAGGAAAAATGAATTGCTTCTGCTATCGCTCTTAGATAACTGGGATGAAAAGAGAAAAACAAAGCTCAGTCAAAAAAACACCTTCAGAACCAACAGTACTCTGGAAAATGAAGTGCACCTTTGTCTGCCTTTGTTCATGTTAATAAAAGGTAAACTTTTAAGCACTTACAAGCACATCCAGAGCCAATCAATATGAAATGTGGTCTGAAACTGTGGCCCTGAGAGGTGCTATAATTGCAAACCATTGTAGCACCTTGTGAGTTCTAATATTTCAGTGCAGTTGCATGCAAAGGCTGGAGCAAATTACATATTTTCTATAAAAATGTTGGGGGTTTTTTTGGCCAGTACCTTCTGCAACAGCCCCAAGACCCTGGTTATAAATTACTGGTTCAACTAATAAATGAATAAAGTGGTGGTGCAAGATTAATTTGATTAATTTAATGTATTGAAAAAAACTAAAATATCTTGCAAAAATGTTCCAGTTTGATCTAGGGTTATATTTTTGGAAGGTCTCAAAGCTTACATTGATTGTAGACAAACAAAATAGTGCAATACATTATATTACAGGGAAAAATAACTTAAGACAAAGAAGATTAATTCAATATGGTAATGAATAAATATGATACGATTTGTTTTTCATCAAAATGACCAATAGGGGGCTAAAGAAAGAAACTAAGCCTCATTTGCTGATGGTGATAACAAGCATGCTGCACTTTTATATTCATTATTTCTCACTTCGTTGTATCATTGAAACAAGTGATGAAATAGACAAAGTCTGAAGATAGATAATACAGAATGTACAAGCTTGTAAATGTAAATGACCTTTGTAACTGGGTAATTCATTGCAAGTAAATACACTACATACACTATGTGGACAAAAGTCTTAGGACGCCTGATAATTACACCAACAGGTACTTTAATATAATTGCATTCAAGCACAAAGACTTTAATATGGAGTTGGTCCCCCTTTGCAGCTTTAACAGCTTCCACTGTTGTTGGAAGGCTTTCCACAAGATTTTGAAGTTTCTGTTGGAACTTGTGTCCATTCATTCTGTAGAGCATTTATGAGGTCAGACACTGATGTTGGATGAGAAGGTCTGGATCACAATCTCCGTTCCAGTTCACCCCAAAGGTGCTGGATGAGGTTGTGGGCAGTCAAGATCTTCCACACTGAACTCCTCCAACCATATTTTGATGGAACTCGCTTTGTGCACTGGGACACAGCCATGCTGGAATAGAAAAGGTTCTCCCCCAAACTGTGTCCACAACATTAGAAGCATGATGTTGTCCAGAACGTCTTGGTCTTCTGAAGCATCATGATTGCCCCTCACTAGTCCAAACCCTGAAAACAGCGGTGTCCCTATACTTTTGTCAATATAGCGCATTCAACTGGGTAATTATGTAAATGTCATTTGAGCAGTACAGGTCAACATCATAAATCTACCTGGGCTTCTAAGGATAAACTCCCTCTCTAATCAGGCGAGCTGACGGTGTCAGTCTGTAGCTTTAACTAGAGCTGGACTGTTGGTTGAGACAGGGCTAGCTGATGTGTTTCACCTGTGAAGCCGCATGTCTATATTTAGCAGCTTGTTAATGTGACAGAAGACAGACAAGGTTAACACTGTGAGGGGAGAAGATCGGTACATCGATCGTCGGTGTTCTCAACATGTTCTGCTTAATGAAGCTGATGGGTAGAGCTGCACTGTGGGCGCCTTGATTCCTGGGATGTAGTGCGTCTCAGTTTATTATTTGACCAGCAGGCCACAGAACAGTATGCTGACAGGGAAGCTCAGTGAGAAAAAACATGTCATTTTCTTAGGCTAAATGTAATGGATCTGCCGGGAGGTACTCGAGGCCTGAAGTCTGCTTTGCTAGTTTAGCTCAGGAGTTACTGTGCTAATGTAGCCAACAGTGTGAGACGGTGAGTACTGTGGAGAATAGGCGTTCAATTTATGATATCTGAGGTAAATTCATGGTTTGCACTAATCAACAACCCACTCCTGCCCTCCAGCTGAGTTTGTGCTGTTATTTTCCCAAACTGGACTTTTATTTTTTGCAAAAAACAAACAATAAATCAAAACTATGCTTGGTTTGGTTTTTTTTTTTGCATATACTGTACATAAAAATCAGATGTACATAAAAACATCAAATGAGTCTTAATATTCTCCCTGTATTTAATATTTTATTTTTTTTGCAAATATGTTCAAATCAGTCAAAAAATCAAAAGTATACTTTAAAATTATGCTTGGATTTTAAGTTTAACTTCTTGCAAATGAAAAAGTGTGTGTGATTTTGTGGCACAATTAAATCTCAAAGCCACAAATACCAGAAGAGTGTATTTGAGTGTATTGGATCTGATTTGACTGACAGATCAAAGGCTGAAAGTTCATGTATGTTTACCAGACAGGCTGTTTTTACTCAAAGCCTTTGTTGTTTAGGTACTAAAAGCTGGCCTGTGCGTCACGACGGCTCCCGACCGCAGCTTTAATTGAGGGTCACGCATAGGAAACAAAGGTTGTTTCCACACACATCCCGGCCACCCATCGCCTCCCTGTTGTCATGGAAACGCGTTCCGACTCATATTGAGTTTATTTTCATTCCTGGACCAGAGAGACGATGGAGGCAGCTGGTACCTGAATATACCCCCCAGGTACAAACATGGTGTACTCATTACAACACACACACACACACACAGAGATAACCTTTGTGCTGCTCATGTGTAATGCCCTAAACATTCCTCTGTATTGATCTCTTTGTTTTGAGGCAGCCTCCCAACGCACCAAGCCCACCTCCCTGCATAAATCTCAATATAATTTCATGAAAATACATAAAAAGAAGTAGATCCATGTTCTAGTGCGTCCTCATCCATTCTGTGTACTACAGACACAACCTTCAGTGATGTAAACGAAATAGAAATATTAAGGCAATAAAGGCCAGCAGAGACTATCGTTCAGCGTCTGGTAATTGTGTGTCGGAGCAAAAAACCATCAATTGCCAAAACCCATTCTGAATGTGAGCGGTGTGCAGATACATCTGGGGAGAATGCTGGTCCCCCGAGCTGAGAGGGCTCTGTTACTGGAGCACAGCTGCTCAACCAACATAGTCGACAAACACACTGTTTAAAAAAAACGGCCTGACAGTGCCTGCACTATAAAAAGCTCTGCATTCAAATCAATAAAATAGAGCAAACGATGGGGATTAGAAAAGCAAGTCCTTGCATTTATTTATGTCTCTGCTAATGGGATCTTGGCCTGACTCCCTGTTCGCAAAACCAACTCAATAATGGCAAATAAAAAAAGCATATGCATATATATGTATACATTTATCTACACACACACTTACTCTTAATTCCAGTTTAAGATTCCAGTAGCAGATATATATCTGAGTCAAACCAGGTTTCTGATTAAACTACAGTAAAACTGGAAACACACTGATATACTGAACAAAACATGACTGTTTACATCCTTAAAAATAAAGCTACACAGATTCTCGTTCAGTCTCTGGTCATCTCCAAACTGGACTACTGCAGCTCTCATTAGATGCACCACCTACCATAGAGGACGGTGCACAATGGGCAGCCCAGATCCGATGGAGAAAAAAGATTTTTAGCAACAAAAAACGCAAAAACTCTTCTCCCCATCCCTTCCTTACTTTTGTCTTAGCTTCTTTGACAGGTGGTGTTTAGGTGTACCGAGCGTGCAGTAACTTGGTTGAATAGTGGATGTTGATTTAAGTTTAGCTTTACAGGTATGAAGAACAGATGTGGACTTAAGCCCTGATATACGTTGCTCTGGATAAGAGCGTCAGCTAAATGTCGTAAATGTAAATATTTACTGTAGAATGTATTTTTGACACTAGTAATAATAACAGTCATTATACAAGAAAACAAGATCTATCTATTTATATTTATATATAAATAACCTACATATGAGTTTTGCATCGTGTTAAATGATGCTGTGTCTCTAATGCTGCTTTGCTCGTGCACTTTTCTTGCACTTAACCCGGCAGTTCAATTAGCTCCTTCAGTCAAGTGATCTATTACTATACAAGGTGTCAGTGTGATGAATTACACACCCCGAGAGCTGTGGGCCAGAGTGTTATTCTACACTTGGTTAATCTGTGGGTTTCTGTACATGAGCACGTCCCATTGCTGGCCGTTCGCTGCAGCAGCTTGAGCACGACATGATAAATGGTTTGAGTTTTCTGCTTAACTTGACCAAAATACCGCACATGCAGGTTTTGTCTCTCTTCTCTCAAGCTGCTCCTCCAGTTTGGGACCTAAAACCAAGAATATGAGCCCAAAAATAAGATTTCTGCCATTTTCATTACCGTCCAGCTTCAAACATCTGACCCAGAGAGACCTTAAAAGAGAAGTCCACCAATTATTAGAAATGTCTGCATTGTTAAATGTTTGAAATGTAAATAAAGTCATTCAGAGTGGTTTGATGTGTAATGCTCCATTCTAGAGAGGTGTATTGAGTTTACAATGGTCTTGATAGAACCCAGACGTCTTAAGTGTTTAACGCTTCTTTCATAGAAAGCTATTGCATGAAACTGTTATGTATATGGTGCATAGTGCTGGAGAAATTGCTTAATGAGAGTTTTGTAAAGGTAGGTGCCCAAAATATATATTTTAAATATAATATATATAATATAAATATAATATACTATAATATAAATGTATTATAATGGAACAATACATGCAGGGTATTGAGAGTCAAAACAATCCCTGAAGAAAAGGTTTCTTTTTTTACCGTATTTTACAGTAATCATCTTTATATTAATGTGATGGTGGATAAAATGAATATACTTGAGTTGTAGCCCCCACTACCACAAGAAATCTGAGTCAGTAAGTTTCTCTACAATTAACCACTTTAAACCCACTCTGAATGGCCTTATTCATTTAAATAAAATCACAAAAGCATGAAACGAATGACCAAAACACTTATTATCCTCTCACAATGTCTGACAAGTCCATAATACTTTAGACATGGTAGCTGAAAGCACAGTGGTTGATTTTTTTTTATCTGAATAATGTCTTCTGTGTTGATTGTACGCTATAGGTTGCACGTCCGAGCAAGTAATAAATTGTTTTTTTGTACAAAACTTCAATTTCAATGAACCATTTTGATACAGAAGTGTACTCTTACTAACTGAAGGTAATACAGAATCAAATATTTTAGCACCTTAAAAGTTCGAGGCATGGCTACTGCATGAGTACTGGCTGGTCTTCCTGGCTGTCAGCTCCTTGCAACGGATCCAGAAACTTCAGGACTTGTCTACAGTCTTCATGTCACTATACTGTGTTTCCTTCTCCATCTTTCTGCAGCTGCCTGTTTAAGGATTTCAACCCTCAAGCTTGCCTACAAAGCCAAAATGAACTACACTCTGCTTAATTGATACTTAGAGTCAAAACGAGGCCTTCAGACTTCGGGTCTTAGTTTGATCCACCATCCTTCAGGACACATGGAAGATAAGCATCAAGACTCTTCTATATCCTGAGCACGTGGTGGAATGAACTTTCACTCTCTTCCAATGCTGATGGAAAACCCATCTCTTTGTAAGCCCTTTACACATTTCACTGATGGAAATGATGCCAAGTCTTCTGGTTGTAGCGTTTATCTTTCTTTTTGTATCGTAGCTCATACTAGCATTGGCAGAGAAACATCTATGGTAAGAAGAAATGAACATTTTGTGGTCAATTTTTGATCCATTACTCATTCATCTTCAGTTCTCCAGGGATACAAGGGTCCTTCTGATGGACTCAGTTTCCAGATCCTAAGTATTCAATGAGATCTATGTCAGGAGATTGGCTAGACCACACAAGCCCATTCAAAAACAGTCTCGAGTTGATGTGGCTGTATATTTGGGGTAGTGATTTTGTTGAAATCTCCTTCTCTTTCCTGAAAAGATTAACCTTTATATTAAATAGCTCCTATAGCACAGTTTCTTTCAATGGCATGCAACACCCCAACACCATTTATAGAGAAGCAGCCCCATTTCACGATCCTCATATCTCCGTATCTTCCCTGTGGGTGTGGAGTTCTCAGGATCATACATGCAACCATACATTAACCTGAGCGATCGCCAAAGAGTTCATTATTTTTCTCTTCTAAGCAAAACAGCTGCATTTTTTTCCAGCTGAGGAATTGTGTGTGTGGAGATGGTTTTCATCTATTGCTTATTGTTCCCTGTGTATCTGTTGTTCTGCTTCTTTGATGTCATCCAGCTGGCTTCTCTTTTACCTTCCTCATCATCTAGAACGAGACAAACCTTGCATGTTGCACCTGTCTGGGGACTTTTAGTTTTGGTTCCATTAAATTGCATATCATCAAACCACATACACTGATGGGGATATGTAAGGTATTTGCTGTGCCTCTGAATCTTTTTCCATTTAAGTATTTAAATATGTTGCCCTGAAAACTTCTCTGTCCCTGAGAATGGTACATTTTTTTCACCATGACGTGCTTTTATTTTTCTTTTATATCTACAGTTTAACATTATTAATGAATACTAAGTTATGAATTTGTCCATATTTATAAGCGCAAAGTCAAATGACTATGAAAGTCTACACTGAAGGTATGAACAGAGGTACAATATATTGAGGGTGTAAATGTGAATCTGTGCACTGGAAATGATTTACTTACATAAAAGACAAAATGCTGAACAATAAAAAGCTTCTCTATGCCTGGCTTTGCTCGCACTGTGGGGTTTGGAGGCTTACAGCGTTGTCATTTTCTGTCTGGCCTTGAACAAAAAGATGTAAACATTCAAGACATGGCCCGTCTTCATCGCTGTGTTTTATTCACAGACTGCAAACACAGCCCTATTTACAGCTTTAGACAGCACAGAGTCCGTCTCTGCCAGAAGAGCATGAACATGGCACTGCAGACACACAGATCACATGCAGGTCAACCTGCACTCCAAAGATGAACAAGATTTGCATTTTTTTTCCCCACAACAAGACAAAAACAACAAACTTTACGGAACATTTAGCATTCGCAGTGGTGCCTTGCAAAACAAATTTGGGTTGGTTACAACAACTTTCATAATCAAATCAAAGAGTTGAATCTCCTTTACACTAAAGTATATTTAATTTCACACGAGAGAGAGAGAGAGAGAGTGAGTGACAGATTGCGTGATACAGTGAATGAGAGACAATGAAAGAATGATGGTGAGTGAATTAATATATATGAGAGAGAGAGAGAGAGAGAAAGAGAAAGAGAGAGAGAGAGAGAGAGAGAGAAAGAAAGGGTAATAGACTGTGAAAGAATGATAGCGAGTGCAGAAAGACAGAGATGGACAGTTAGAGTGAAAGAATGATAGTGTGAGTGAGAGAGAGAGACGGACAGTGAGTGACAATGAGAGAGAGAATAAAAGTGAGACAGTGAGCAAGTGACAGGCTGGGAGAGAGGGAGGGATAGCGAGAGAGGGAGGGGGGAGAGAGAGAGAGAGAGAGAGAGCTCGTTTGAGCTTCTGTCATCTGTATTCATGTTCAGCACAGCTAACATGAAAAGGCTGACAGAAAAATACAAAGTGCCATTTTCTGCCAACACAGACTGCAGAAACACTGAGCTCATACATTTTCTAAGAAGCTTAAGGCAATAAAAAGTCTTCTTCCTTGCAAGCTGCTCTAATAAACACACACACCACACACCCCCACACACACCCCCACACACCCCCACACAAACACAAACACAAGCACACACACACACACCTTTCCTGCTACTCTGAACAAACCGAAGCAGCACAAAGAAAATACATTTTATCAAACAGAGAAAACACAATAATCAGAAACGGACTTGCTGATTTTGAAGTTGTGGTGTAAGACCTGTTGTAGCACAAAAACTGTATAAAAGGAGAAGAAACACAAGCTTGGACTTTTTGGCTCATTATAGCTTCTGTACTGGAAAACCAAGTCCACTAACAGACATTAATGATTTGTGCTCTTTGTACATTTAACACTAAATCAGTCTGAGGTATTTCAGATTACAACTCACCCACCCC